>VWZX01008168.1:159373-227356 GCA_013399015.1 Galbula dea
GGAGGGGGTGTTGATACAGCAGAGAGCAAGAATTAATGAGCTGTCTCTTTCTCAAGCCTCTGCTAGATAGGTATCATGGTTTCTGGGAAACCATCAAGTGTGGGGGAAATCTTGGCATGGTCATGATTGCTATGTGCAAGGAGGGATGGAAGCAGCAGGTGGAGGAGGAGGAGGAGGAGGAGGAGGACATAGACTTCCCTTAGGGAGAAGGATGCCTTCAACATGATGTGCACAGAAAAGCTCCTTCACCTCGACCTCTGTCAGTACAGCTTCTCACTGGGGCATGCAAGGATGATGCATGCAATCCTCACATGATCCATTTGGGCTCCTGGTGGACAGGAGGATGATCATGAGCCAACAATGCACCCTCACAGCCAAGAAGACCAAGGGCATCCTAGGATGCCTTGAGAAGAGTGTGGCCAGCAGGTTAAGGGAGGTTTTCCTCCCCTCCTCTACTCTGTGCTGGTGAGGCCCCACCTGGAGTCCTGTGTCCAGTTCTGGGCTGGCCAGTTCAAGAAGGACAGGGAACTACTGGAGAGAGTCCAGCACAGGGCCACCAAGATGATGAAGGGAGTGGAGCATCTACCCTGTGAGGACAGGCTGAGAGCTGGGGCTCTTTAGCCTGGAGAAGAGGAGACTGAGGGGGGACCTCAGCAATGTCTATAAATATGTTAAGGGTCAGTGTCAGGAGGACACAGCCAGGCTCTTCTCAATGTCATCCAGTGTTAGGACAAGAGGCAATGGGAGCAAGTTGGAGCAGAGGAGGTTTAGTGTAAATATAGGGAATATCTTCTTCCCAGTGAAGGTGCAGAGCACTGGAACAGGCTGCCCAGGGAGGTTGTGGAGTCTTCCTCTCTGGAGACATTCCAAACCTGCCTGGACTCATTCCTGTGTGACCTCATCTAGGTGATCCTGCTCTGGCAGGGGGGTTGGACTGGATGATCTTTCTAGGTCCCTTCCAACCCCTAACATTCTGTATGATTTTATCTCCTAAGGAGGAAGAGACATGGGAAATCATGTGGCTTGCAATGGAGGAAGCAGCAGTAGAGAAAAGTCTATCAAGCACTGAAAAAAAACACCCATAAAAATTAGATATGTGTCTGTAAAACACTCAAACCCACCATAAAATATATATATATATATATATTTATATAATGCTTTCTGGCACTTTCAACCTACATCATTTAGGATGATCCCACTGACCACTCACCCAGCACCTTATCACACTCAGTGCTTCCTCTGGAAAGAAGAATCAGCTTATTTCTGCTTCTTCTTTCTCTTCTTCCTGCTCCACATCATGAATGAAGGTGCAAAAGGAAGTTGGTGGCATCATGGCCCCAGTGTTGCCATGCTGCAGAGATGATGACAACCCTCTAAAGTTTTGCCACCTGCAAAGGTTCCATCATCTTCTCTCTAAGCTTTAGCATAACTTGTAGCAGCAGTAGAGGCTCACCTTGCTCCACACACAGGACAGCAGCCAAGAAGGTCACAAGGGCAGTCTTCATCTCCACCAGATCCTCTCCACTGCAGTGGGAAGATGTTTGGAGGGCAGGTTATATACCTTTCGCACAGCAGCAGTTTTACAGGTTCCAGATAGCTCATGGCTGCTCATGAAATCAACCCAAGGGTGTGTAATGTGCATGTGGGAGTTCTTCATGCTGGAGCCCATGGAACTGGCTGGCACCTTGGGGGAAAGTCCTTTTAGCAAGACATTTCCTGCTCTTCTGGTCCTGTTAGTGATGGGAAATGAGGTTCTGCTCTCTTCTGCTCCAAGCTTCCTCCTTCCATTCCTCCCAGCAGAAGAAAGAGCTGCTCTGATGAAATACTGGAGCCTAGAGGCATGGGGAGATGGTCCTAGGAGAGCCTTTTTCTGATCCCTTTGGACAGTTAATCAGGGCTCATCCTGTTCACTTGCTTTCATGATTCCCCAGAATGAGGAGGTCAGACTCCCAGCTGGCCTACCCTGGTTTATCCCCAATAAAATCACTGTATTTTACACTAAATCAGCCAATTGTTTGTTAAACAGAAGATGTTCCTCAAATTTCCATGTCAGCCTTCCTTTCCTTATGGATTTTCCACCTCCTGCAGTTAATCTCTCTGCTTGCTCCTCTCTTGGTTGCCATTCTCAAACCCCTTGCACACTTCTGTATTTCACCCAGTTTTGCCTCTATTCACAGCATCACAGAATCATGAAGGTTAGGAGAGACCTCTAAGATCATCAAGATCACTTCCCAAACTGCCTCTTTTCCAATCTCTCCTCTTAAATCACATGTTCTACTTCTAGTCCCTTGTTGCTCTCCTCTGAATTTCTTTAATCTTTGGGGGGTTTTTACACACTCTGGGAAATAGACCCAAATACAAGATGCATTTGCAAGATCTCAAGCTACCAACACAGCAGAGCTTCTTCTACAGGGAGAATAGTCCTGGACAGCAGGTAGCAGAATGTGCAAAAGAAGGAATGGTCAAACCTCCTTTTGTGGCTTTTTTTGTGCAGAGTCCTGCACCTGGAGAGGAATAACCTCATGGAGCAGGAGAGGTTAGGGGCTGAGCTGCTGGGAAGCAGCTTCATGGAGAAGGACCTGGGAGTGCTGGGGGACAACAAGCCCACCAGGAGGCAGAAATATGCCCTAATGGCCAAGAAGGTCAATGGCCTCCTGGGGTGCATGAAGAAGAGTGTGAGCAGAAGGTCCAGGGAGGTTCTCCTCCCTCTCCAGTCTGCCCTAGTCAGGCCACAGCTGGAGTCATGGCTTCAGGTCTGGGCTCCCCAGTTCCAGAGAGCCAAGGAACTGCTGGAGAGAGTCCAGCAGGGGCTAGGAAGATGCTGAAGGCACTGAAGCAGCTCTGGCAGAAGGAAAGGCTGAGAGCCCTGGGGCTGCTGAGCCTGCAGAAGAGCAGCCCCAGAGGGCAGCTGCTCAATGCTGAGCAAGAGCTGAAGGCTGGGGGCAAGAGGCTGGGGCCAGACTCTGCTCAGTGGTGCCCAGGGCCAGGCCAAGGGGCACTGGGCACACACTGGAAGCCAGGAGGTTGCAGCTGAGCAGGAGGAGAAGCTTGTTTGTTGTGAGGGTGTTGGAGCCCTGGCCCAGGCTTTGCAGAGAGGTTGTGGAGTCTCCTTGTGTGGAGAGATTCCCAAGGCAGCTGGAGGTGACCCTGCTGGAGCAGGGAGGTCCCATTCCAACTGCCACCATGCTATGATTCTGGGATTAAGAAGAGGTTCCCTAGAAGTAGCCATCAACAAGGTATTTTTGTCCCTTTCTAACATGAAGAATTCCAACACTGGATGATTTCCTTATCCTTATGAGCTCCTGATACTTCTGTCCCTCCCAAACTGCTCTTAGCCTGACATCTCCAGCTGGTGCATTCCAGAGTTGTACAAACCTCATGTCATGGGGTTTTTTCCTTCCTTGGAGGTTTGGGAGGTTAGCAGGGGACAAGCTGGTGATGATCACATCAAACCTTCTGCTTTGCAGAGGGCAATTCAGTTTCCTGCCCACGTGTGTGATAAACAGGTTGCTCTCCATCATTAGTGGGAGTGTGGCTCCTTGCTGGTGTTTTGCAATGAGGGGAAAAGGAAGCAACTGTGCTTTTTGCTTTCCCACCTGGTGTTTTCTGGTCCTTTATCCCATATGTTATACATTTTCCTTTCCTCCATGAAGGAAAGAGAGCTCTAATTATTGCCTTGTCCACCCTCATGTTGACCTTGCCAACATCCATTGGCTTCTGTGTGAAGCTTCACTCCATAGGATGTTGCCTCAGTGGGAGTCAGCTTCAGAGGAGGCTAAGAGATCTCCAAGAACTGGCAGCAAACTTGTACTAAGGAGAGAAATCTGAGTAGGAAACCAGCTCTTCTCTGTCAAGTAGCTATCTAAGAGCTGTCCCCAGGACATTAACAGCTTTGTTAAGACCCAAGTTACTCTAGTGCTGGAGCATGTCCTCTCCTCAAGTGTCTGGAGAGGAGGAATTTGGCAGTGCAGTGACTGGCTTGCAGTGATTCTTTCTTTCTCAAGAGAAGAGATGACAAAACTCCATGAGGCCAGAGGTAACACTTAAGCAGCCAGCTTGGCAGGGTGTCTCCTGCTGCCCAGCTTCCTAACCTTCAGCCTGGAAGAAGGCCTGGAGCAGGCAAGGCAGGAACACCAAGTGAGAAGATTGAGGAAGACTGCAAAAAACCCCAAGGAAACTGAGTCACCTCTGTAAAGTAGTAATTTATTGCTACACATTCAGGAAAGCTCAAAGGGACCTCAAAACTGGGATTGGATGAGGTGACCTTTGAAGGTCCCTTCCAACCCTAGACCTTCTGAGATGCTACCAAAATGAAGCCAGGAGTTGGTTACATGAGAGGAATGTAGCAGTTAATGTTGGAATAGGGATGCTGTTGTCACTATCCATGGCTTCCAGGAGCTTTTTAGACCAAGTGAAGACCTTGCTTTGACCTTTTGCATCCATCTTGCCTCTTGCTTGGTCATTGGTTCTGGGCAAATAAGAACCAGTCCAATCACAGATCTGGGCAAATCAGCAGAGGAAAAAGGAAGGAGTTTTGTGTTGTGAGGGAAAAGACAGCCAAATTACTTGAGGAGAGCAGAAGGCACCCTAGGTCTTTTAGAATTAGTGACAGTAGGTGGCCAGTTGGACTTGATGATCTTAGAGGTCTTCTCCAACCTTAGTGATTCTGTGACAGAGCTCTGAGAGAGGGAAGAGAAAGGTCAAAGTTCAACCACTTCCTCCAGCTGCTTAATTTAGGTAGGGCAAGGTCCCCATGGCTGATTCAGATCCTGGTGGAATGACTCAGAGCACTGAAACCTGAACTCTTAAGATGATCCAAGCAGAGGGAACCAGGAGCAGTCCCAGCTATTTGAGTGAGAGACTCATCTTCATCCCTGAGAGCCCTCCAGGCATCCCAGATGTCTCTGCAGGGCAACCACTCTCATCCAAGGAGCATGCAGTCATGGGAGGCAATAAATAAGAAAGCCTGGGTGGAGAGAGATGGAATTAGGCAGCAGCATCTTCGTGGGAGATGTCACCTCAGGGTTTCTCAGGGAGGTTGGCAGTCTCCTCTTACACAACACCCATTGTGGAAGGTTCACTAAGAAGCTTTCATGGGTTTAGGATGTCCTATGTCTCAGGGCAATTACTGCTCCCACCTCCAGATAAGGACCTTCTCAGTGTAACTGGAGATGTGGCTCAATCTTTGGCTCCCATGTATGGGTCCTGTTGTTAGGCAGTAGGGAATGCAAACCTGATGGGATCAGGCAGGCAAGAAGGAGGCAAGCTGGGGCCCATGGATGGAGCTGCTCCCTTAGGGATGGGACTCCTGGCTTCCCAGTGCTGTTGATACCTTCTCCCTCCAACAGTCATCAGCAGACCATGTAACCCTCCATGGCAGAAGCAGGCTCTACCACCTGCCTTCACCTCTGCTGCCCACACATACCTTCCTTCACATGCCAGGTTGCCTCTCAACCCAAAACTGCATCACCTGCCAAGTTCAGGTAAGCACCAGACATGACTTTGTTTGGAATGTGGATTGCAAGATCAAGTTCAGCAGTGGTAGCCCCAGCATGGCCTTTGCCTGGGCCAACCACCATAATCCCTGAGACATCCCAAAGCTGTGGGTAGCAAAGGCTGAAGGCTACTTCAATCAGTTCAGTGGTTACCAGCTTATGATTTGGGTGTGGGGGCAGAGCATGGCCATTCAAGGTCATGATGGAACAGTTTTGGCTCATCTGAGGTGTTCAGGTGTATCTCAATTTGGCAAAGGGGGAAGAAAGGTGAAGAAAGAAGATTGGGCAGAAGATCAGAGGCAGCTCAGCTAAGGGGTGGCAGTGCAAAAGACAACATGAGGACAGGGGAGGCTAAAGATGGCTAAAGATGGAGCATCCATGGCCAAGCTTCCATTTGCACCAAGGAGTCAAAAACAAATGAGCTGAGGCTCTAGCAAGAAAATAGGGGTTGGAGATAAAGCCTTGACTTTCTGGATGAAGAAGCCAACAGGAAAGGCTGGGAGAGAAGACAGCCAGAGAGTGACTAGCTAGAGGTCAGATGTGGATGGGAGGATGGGTGGACAAGAAAGGAGAAGAGCAAGTCAGGGGGAGATGGAGCCAGGAGACCAGGTTTCCTCTGGAAAGCTCTTCTAAAGATCTGGCTGTGTCTGGGTGGTGCTGTTCCTCTGCTCTCAACAAACACCCAAGAGAGTGAGCAAAGCATGGAGCTCTTCTCCTTGTGCAATGAGTCTAGGGAGACAAAACCAGCTGGGTGAGCTGCACCCAACTAATTACCCTGGGAGACCTTTCTTGGGGTGATCCCAGTGGAGAGTTCCTTCAGTCCAGGAGAAAGCATTTCAGCCTCCTGTGGCTCACTTGGGAAGGGCTTGAGTGAGCAAATCTCCCATTCCTAGGCCAGATTATCCACAAGGAATGTCAGAGCAGGGGATTGAGCTCCTCCAGTCTAACCCCAACTCAGAACCTGACTAGCAAATGTAAAGGATTTCTTCTCAAAGTTAATATTTTGTCCTAGATGAAGCTGAAATCTCCAGGCTGCTGCAGACACAGGGAAGGAACCAGCTCAGTTGCCTTCTCTGATGATTCTCCTTTAAGCACCATGCAAGATCCTTTTCTCCCTTCTCAAACTAACCCATAATGCTTAGAAAGCCATTGCCACTGGAAGATCTTAAATCAGCTTAAGGAAAACTTAATGCTCAAGATCCCTGCAGGTTGGGTTCCTCCTTCTCCCCTTTCTTTGCCTGCTGGAGAACTCCACAGCCCTTGCTTTCTTTTCAGACAGCTGAGCCAGAAAAGAAACTGAAAGCAAGTTGAACACAGGAAAGTTTCTTCTTTCAGTTGGAGACACATTAGGAGTCCTGGGTCCAGTCCTGGGCTCCCCAGTTCCAAAGAGCCAAGGAACTGCTGGAGAGAGTCCAGTGGAGGCTCCCAAGATGCTGAGGGCACTGGAGCAGCACTGGAGCAGCTGGGTCCTGGGCAAGCTGCTGGGGGTGACCCTGCTGGAGCAGGGAGTTGGACTAGATGAGCTCCAGCAGTTCCTTCCAACCCCTCCCATGCTGGGATTCTCTGAAGTGAATACCAAGCAATTACAATCTATTTCCTCATTATCTCAATTCAATCTGCTGCCATAAAACCTCTGCTTCTGTGGCTGCTGACGTGGATGCATCTGGTCCCTGCCCTGCCATGTACCACACCACACAGGAGAACCAAAGAACACTTTATTGTGCCAAATTCCTCTTTAACACCTACAATATCAAAGGCTTCCTCAGAGTAAAATGAGACAGGGCAGAAAATGGTATAAAAGGGACAAAAAACCAATAAAAGGCAAGGGATAAAGTGAAGAGGGGGGAAAAAATGGCATGGAGTTCTAATGGGCAATAGTAGGAGAGATGATGACTCTCTGGTGCCCTTCTGCACGTGCAGAGCTCCACATCATGCCTTCCTCTTCCAAATACCATTCTGAGGTAGGGCTCTGCTCTTCCATGTTGTCATCAGAGCACAGAAAGAACAAAAACCAACCCCAAATTGGTGGTGGGATGTGACCTGCCAGGGAGGAGAAACAAGGTGGCAATCCATGCTGTACAGAAGAGGGTTTGATCCTTTGTCAATGCAAGGCCAAGAAGCTTCTTTCCAACCTCCAAAGCCCTTTAAAAACTCATCCTGAGGATGCAGGTGAGACTGGCCAAGACCCCCAGAGCTATCATAGGGTAGCTGGTTTTCACACTGCTGGCACCACTGATGTTGCACAAGGAAGTCTCACAGCAGCTGGTGGCGAGGCCAGCGATGCCAATGTTGAGGTCAATGGTTGGGCAATAGGCAGAGCATTTCTTGCTGATCCTCTGGTTGTGCTCTTTGCCTGCAGTGAGAGAGGGGAAAAAGAAGAGAGAAAAGTCAAGGGGAGGGGTTGATCTTTTATTTGTTTGGCAGACTTCAGTGGGGGATTTGATGTGCAATGTGTTGGGAAGAGCAGCTGGGCTTGGTTAGGCTGGAGAAGAGGAGGCTCAGGGGAGACCTTCTGGCTCTCTGCAGCTCCCTGAGAGGAGGTTGGAGCCAGGGGGGGCTTGGGCTCTTTTCCCAGGTAACTAGGGATAGGAGAAGAGGAAATGGCCTCAAGTTGCACCAGGGGAGGTTCAGACTGGATATTAGGCAGAATTTCTTCCCCCAGAGGGTTCTCAGACATTGGCCCAGGCTGCCCAGGGAGGTGATGGAGTCACCATCCCTGGAAGTGTTCAAAAAGCATGGAGATGTGGTGCTTGGGGCCATGGTTTAGGGATGAGCATGGGAGTGTTGGGTGGCTGCTTGGACTCAGTGATCTCAGAGGTCTTTTCCCACCATAATGAGTCTATATCCATTTGGTAATGTGCTCTTCTGTGCTTCATCCTGTTGGTTTTGTCTTGGGCTTTGTCTCACTGCATCAGTATCTGTGTACATGTGACCTGTGGAGACCATCTCCAGGCCTTACAACTCCTCTGCTCTTTTCTGGGCCAGATGAGTGGAAGCTAGGGCAAGAATTTTGAGATCTAATACATTTCAGTTCAACAAGGACAGGTGTAGAGTCCTGCACCTGGAGAGGAATAACCTCACGGACCAGGAGAGGTTAGGGGTTGGCCTGCTGGGAAGTAGCTCCATGGAGAAGGATTTGAGAGTGCTGGTGGGCAACAAGCTCACCATGAGCCAGCAATATGCCCTTATGGCCAAGAAGGCCATTGGACCCCTGGGGGGGTCCAGGGAGGTTCTCCTCCCTCTCCACTCTGCTCTAGTCAGGCCACAGCTGGAGTCCTGGCTCCAGTCCTGGGCTCCCCAGTTCCAGAGAGCCAAGGAACTACTGGAGAGAGTCCAGTGGAGGCTAGGAAGATGCTGAGGGCACTGGAGCAGCTCTGGCAGGAGGAAAGGCTGAGAGCCCTGGAGCTGCTGAGCCTAGAGACTTGGACCAGCTCTCCCAAAGGTCCTTTCCAACCCCTCCTAGTCTGTGATTCTCTGATGCAGACAGCACAGGATCTAGAAGACATCATTGTCCCCAAGTCTGGATACTCTTCCTTCCAGAGTAGTGCCCCATTCCTGTTCCATCACCTCATGAGTTTCTATAGAGAGAAGCTTGGAGAAGACACAAGAGGTTTGTGCAGAGGAATCTTCTCTCTTCCAGTGTCTCCCTTTCCTGAGGGTGTTTCACCAGCAGTCAAGAGTCATTCTGATGCCTTCCAACAGAGATGGAACCATGCTGAGTTCCCACCTGCCCCAAGACTTGCTCTCTGCCTGCTGCCCCCCTCCTAGATTCTCCAACCACACCTGATGGTGGGAGGAGGTTCTGCAGCCAGTCCAACCTGAACCTCATCTTCTCCTCAGAGCCTCAGGAAAGCTTCCCACTTACCCAGTCCTGTGGTAGAGTAGGTTGTGAGGCAGTACTTCTCATTCTCAGAGCATGCGGTTGTGCTGAGACAGTGCAAGTTGGAAGAGGCATCTTTGCATGTGAAGCATGTCAAGGAGAGAGCTGCAAGAGAAGCACACAACACCCATCAGTCACCTCCAGAAATACCTGCAGGAGCTCAAAACTGGTGCTGCTAAAGGATCTTCCAAGCCCAGCAGCCACAGGCAGACAACTTGATGTGGGAGACTTGTCCCCAGAGACTCTCCTGCACCCAAATTACTCTGAGCTCAGATTCCTGACACTGATGTGGTTGGTTTGTTTAGGAAGGCTCCAAGGATCTTCCTTCTGGAAGCTCTCTGGAGTCTCCCTGGAAGCCTTTTCAATATCTGACATCCCCAGGGTGCTTTTGGAGAGCTCCTCAGTCTGTTACCACTTGTAGGATGAAACTCTTGTGGTTCCTTTCCAACCCAAACCATTCTATCATCTCAAATGAAGGCCAAGTGTCCTATATCTCCATCTCAGTGTTTGGTGGGGAGATGGATGCTTGCATTTGGCTGATTCATTGGCAGAGCTCTCCTGTGTTGGGACAGCTGTGGACCTGTAGAAGACAGAGCTCAACAAACCACACCTTAGACTCCAGCAAATTCCATCTTACAGCCTTCCATGGGTGCTGGCTGCCTGTAAACACCCCAAAACATCTACACCTGCAGCACTGAGAGATGTGGTGCTGAGGGCCAGGGGTTAGTGGTGACCTGGCAGTGCTGGTTAACAGTTGGACTCCAGGATCTAAAAGCTCTTTTCCAATCATAATAATTCCATGGCTCCATGATATCTGTTGCAATCAGGCTGAAGGGAAAAGTGTTTCTCTGGAAGTATGCCCTACCCAGGATGCAAACCTGGGCTTACAGCAGGTTGCCTTTGGAGCTCTGTTGTCTGCACCCAGCAAGACCTCAACTCCAGCTGAAAGAGAACACTCATAGGATCATTGTGGTTGGAAGAGACCTCTAGGATCATCCAGTCCAACTGTTAACCACTAAACCATGGCCCTCAGCACCACATCTGTACCTCTTTTGAAGCCCTCCAGGCATGGTGATTCCACCACTGCCCTGGGCAGCCTGGGCCAGGCCTTGACAACCCCTTTTGAGGAAGAAATTGTTCCTCATGGCCAACCTGAACCTGCCCTGGCACAACTTAGGACTGTTTCCTCTTGTCCTACCACTTGTTCCTTGGCAGAAGAGCCCAAGCCCCACCTGGCTCCAACCTCCTCTCAGGGAGCTACAGAGAGCCAGAAGGTCTCCCCTGAGCCTCCTCTTCTCCAGCCTAACCAAGCCCAGGAACTCCTCAAGGCAGATTTTTCATGGAGATAATTCAAAGCACTCAAGATAAACAGTTTACACCTGGAAAGCATTAGGAGGTGCTGACAGATGCAGGATTTACACCATTAAAATCAGTCAGATTGAGGATTAATTAGAAGAGCAACCACCCTTCTGGCTTGAGTCCATGGAGGAATGGTCCTGGCCTGTGTGTCAGTCTTCACCAACTCCCTGGGTAAGTTTGATGTCCCTCTACATGGTCTTTTTTTTTTTAGAGACAGCTGTGATTACTCTTGATAAGCTGCAGGAAAGAATCTTTGTATTGCCCTCAACTTTCTCCTCCCTGCTGAGCACAATGATTTAGCACATGCTGAGTTTGAAGTCCTACAGTTAGATCATTTCACAGCCTCAAATCAAGTCTGAACCTAAGTGCTCTGCTAAACCAGGACCACTAATGACCACTAATGAGCAGGTAAAACCCTACAGAAAAGTCTGAGTGAAATTCAGTTTGCAATAAAGGAGAAACTCCCTGAGCTGAGGGAATTGTCCTGAGAGGGTTAGAAGGATATTTATGGCTGCAGGTTCTGCTCCTTGGCTTGGTCCACAGCCCAACCCTGTGCAAATGGGACATCTACTCCCTGGAACCATCCCAGCTCAGGCTGTCTGGGGCTGTGAGCAACCCTGATCTAGTTGCAGATGTCCCTGCTGACTGCAGGAGGTTAGACTAGGTGACTTTGAAAGATCCCTTCCATCCCAAAGCATGCAATGATTCTGAGACCCCACAGCTGGGATCAGCTTTGCACCTCACAGCAGAAGAAAGGGATGGAAGCCAAAAATTGCTTCTTCTTGTGGCATGACCATCACTACCAACTTAGGTAATGATGCTTTGGAATTACAACCAGTAAATAAACAAAGAAAAGACTAAATAAATCAGGCTGCAGGTAGTTATATGTCATACCTGCAGCTTTATTCCATGTGTCCTCTCCCTGTCCAGCTCCCAGATCCCTTAACCAAACCTTCTTCTCATGGAGCTGCCCCAGGGGCTCTCAGCTGCCCTCCTGGAGCTGCCCCAAGGGCTCTCAGCTGCCCTCATAGGGCTGCCCCAAACTCTCAGCTGCCCTCATAGGGCTGCCCCAAGGGCTCTCAGCTGCCTACATGAAGCCTCTCCAAGGGCTGAGCTGAGACTGCACAAGTCAGACGAGATGCACGTCTCCTGCCCAGCTTCAGCCTCTCAGCATCCTTCCAGCTTCTGATGGGGCTCCACATCCCCTGGCTTCTCATCCCAAGAAGCAGAATATCATCTAGAGCCTGCCTGACCTTTCCACTTAACCATTCATGCTGCAATACCAAAGTCATGCCCCAGCTCTGAGGGCAAAGCCACCCTTGGAGACTCACCCCTCTCTGTGCACAGGGCAACGATGAGCACGACCAGAAGAGAAGTCCTCATCCTTGGCTAGGTCTTGCAGCCTCCAAATCTACCAGGACTCACCCAGGGCAGGTTTTTATACCTCTGCACTGCTTGCTTTGATGTTGGGATAATAACTATGGAGAGTAACTTGTCACTGCTTGCATGTGGAATTGTGTTTTGTTGGGAATATATAAAGGCTTAGGTTCTCCTCCCACAAGGTTTTTGTCTCCCCCCACCTCCTTCTAGCTGTTTCACAATTGAGCTTGTTCATCTGGTATGCAACAGCTTCTAATTCTGGAGGAACAACAAAACACAAAAGCCAAGTAGTGTCCAAGTGAGGGAAGGAATGTTTTCCTTTCCAGGCCAGGCTGGGGCTCAGAGCAAGCTCCACCCTTTTAAGATCCTGTCCTCACTCACTGCTTTAATGCAGATGGAAATGGAGAGTGGATTTGAAATTGGGATTGAAATTTCTCCAACATAGCTCCCAGTTCAGCTAGAGCAGAAGAGCAGCAGCCTTCCATGCATTCCATAACCCTGGAGTTGGAAGGGAGCCACCAGGATCATGAAGTCCAACCTCTATTTGTGCACAGGACAACCCCAAAGTCACCCAGGGTGTCTGAGGGCATTGCCCAGATGCTTCTGGAATTCCAGGAGAGTTGGTGTCAGGACTGCATCCCTGGGGAGCCTGTTCCAGTGCTGCACCACTCTCTGGGGGAAGAACCTTTCCCTAAGTATCTAAGCACCAGGAATCATTTTCTATGGGTACTTTTTCAGACAGCAGTTCAAAATCATGGGGGTTTCTGGTCAAAATCTTGGGGGGTTCTGTTCAAAATCATGAGGGTTTCAGTTCAAAAAGTGGCTATTTTCCATGCAGGAAAATACCTTCTTGGAAAATAAACTCCAGTGGGCAATGAAAATGACCATGGGAATGATTAACAGAGAAATAACACCCACACCACAGAACAAGCTGTGATTTAGAAAGATTTAGGAGATTTAGAGTAGATAGAAGGAAAAATGTTGGGGTGGTTTTTTTTTTTCACAAATTACCAAAAAAATAAATGTCAGGGGGAAAAAAGCCCACCCCAAAGCAGCTAAAGCATGGAGAAATGAGGGACTGGCTGCTCAAAGAGCTCATTAAATCTTCAGCACAACAGAAGATGATGTGAACTGCCAAGGAGGAGGCATCCAGGCAGTGCTTGTTAGTCCTCATTTTTATCCTGTTTCATCCAATGTCCCTGCAGAACCTGACACCTTTTCCCATCTTCTCCTGATTTTTTTTTTTCCCCTCCCACCATTGCCTTTCTGCCATCTAGCTGGAGGTACAGTCTCCCCCCCAAAAAAAAAAATGGTCCAGCTGGATCCTTTTCACATGACAGTTGGAGCTGCAGGGAGCAACCTGCATGCCCCAAGCTTCTGCCAAGTGACTCTGCCCCTTGCTGCTCTCCATCTGGTTTATTCCCTTTTCTTCTCAGTCTCCAAGCTGCTCAGGCTTCCAGCTCCCCCTGAAGATTTGGCCTTTCCACCATGAGCCACCTCCAGCCATTATCTCACCCCTCCAAGCATGCCTACTTCTGGAGGTGATCTCAGCCTCTCCAACAGCCCTACCTGGGCCAGGTACCTAGTGTCAGGATGGAGACCTGAATGACTAAGGTGAGGACATTTTTGGCTTTCTCAATAGGTAGAGCATGAAACTCAATTGGGCCAGAGGTGGTAATTAAGCAAGCAAGCTCCAAGGAAGGGTGAGGTTTGGCTTCAGGAGGTTGATGCTGGAGGAAAACAGAACCTGGCATTCTCCAGGGCAAGCCACACAACCTTCTCTTCCCTATGAAAGATTCTGTTTTCCCCAAGTCCAGTAGAAGATTTCATGAGGCTTTATTGGTAAATCAACATTTCTTGCTGGCTGTTGGAAGCAACAGCAGGAAAAGGACCCCCTAGGCACGTGGCAGAGCCATTCTGCAGAGGCAGCCCACATGCAGCTTGATTTCCATCAACAGCCAGCCAGTAACAGGTACAGAAATAGCAGCTCAGCCAGGCACCTTTTTTAGTCTCATCCAAGGAAACCCAAAATATCTCTTGTCTCCTGCAAGCTGCTGAGATTGTGAGGTGGCAAGGCTGGGTTTCTTCAAGGAGTTATTACTGGGGGCTGAGATCATCCACTAGGTGGTCCTGTACCTTTCCAACTGGTTCCATGTGGCCCCATCATATCCATGTTATCTTCATGCCAGGTGAGTGTACCCTCAGCAAGTTTACAGGAGGCACCAAGCTGAGTGGTGTGGCTGACACACCTGGAGGACAGGAGAGCATCCAGAGGGACCTGGACAAGCTTCAGCAATGAAACTCTGGGAATCTCTTGAGGTTCAACATGGCCAAGTGCAAGGTCCTGCACCAAGGTTGAAACAATCCTTGGTATCAGCACAGGCTGGGGGATGAAGGGGTGGAGAGCAGCCTTGGGGAGGAGGACTTGAGGGTTCTGGTGGATCAAAAGCTGGAGAGGAGGTGGCAATGTGAGCTCCCAGCCCAGGAGGACAATCACATCCTGGGCTCATCCCCAGCAGGGTGGCCAGCAGGGCAGGGAGGGGATTGTGCCTCTGCTCTGCTCTGCTCTGGGGAGAGCTCAGCTGCAGTGCTGGGGCCAGCTCTGGAGTCCTCAGCACAGCAGAGACAGGGAGCTGGTGGAGCAGGGCCAGAGAAGGCCACAGACATGATCTGAGGGCTGGAAGCTCTGTGCTGTGAGGCCAGGCTGAGAGAGTTGGGGTTGTTGAGGCTGGAGAAGAGAAGGCTCCAGGGAGACCTTCTGGTGACCTTGCAGTACTTAAAGGGGCCTGGAGGAAAGCTGGGAACAGACTTCTGAGTAGGTCCTGTTGGGACAGGAGAAGGAGTGATGGTTTGAAACTAAAAGAGGAGATTCAAGCTAGATCTAAGGAAGAAAATTTTTATGCTGAGGGTGGTGAGAGCCTGTCCCAGGTCACCCAGATTGGTGGGAGATGTCCCAGCCCTGGAACCATCCCAGCTCAGGTTGTCTGGGGCTCTGAGCAACCTGATCTAGTTGCAGATGTCCCTGCTGACTCCAGGGGTTGGACTAGATGACCTTGAAAGGTTCTTTCCAACCCAAACCATTCTGTGATTCTACAATTCTATGTGACAGATTTTCAGCCATGGGGCTGAAAAGGACAGAGATGATCAGGACACCAGAGGGACCAAGGCAAAGGAGAAGATATTTTCAGAGTTTAAGCATTTGGAAGCTATAAACTTCAAGGAGAATTTGGGAAGACTAAGAGCAGATTTACCTGGGTGGGGAGGATGGGGTGGAGAGGCTTCCTTCCCTTGGCACAGTGTGGAGAAGGAAGGGGAGTGTTTTGCTCATCATGTTCTAAATCTGGTTGAAGTTTCCATGTGAGAAGGGCAAACATTGTCTTTATTTTGCTGAAAACACAGAGTTCTCATGAAACAAAAGCTGGAATTGAAAGGTAACTGTGAAGCTCAGATGTATTTACTAAGTGTGGATCTTCAAGTTGTTAGCCCACAGCTTAGAGAACCATTGCAGAAATTATTGTGGTTAACATCTAGGCTAAAGGGTGGGAAAAGTGATTAAGAAGTGGAAAAAAACCCCAAAACACCCAAGTTTCTGTTGATCCTTCAACACAGAAATTCTACATCACTGCCATCCTTCAGCCAGTCCATCTCCTGTTGAGATAAACACCAGAAGACCTTCCTTGCCTAGAAATCCAGTTGTTATAGGGTGACCAAACCTAATCTCATCTTCACAGCCTTTGGCCAGTGCTGTGGTTTCTCCCTGGTGCCCAGAACCACATGCACTCTGCAGCCTGGCTGCAGGGCTGCTGGACAAGGACTCTTCTCAAACCCAGCTGCAGACATCAGGGCTGTTTGCCAGGTGTCACCTCTCTACGAGCCCTCTTGAGATGCTGCACTGCACCTGTCAGCTGCTCAGGTGGGAAGCAGGCACCTTCCAGCTCCAAGAGTGCATGGGTTTTGTCCAGCTTAGCTGCAGGGGAGCTCCACCCCAAAAGCTGCAGGTGTTCTCCACCCTCAGAGCTGCAGGGGTTCTCCACCCCAGGAGCTGCAGGGGTTCTCCACCCCAAGAGCTGCAGGAGATCTCCACCCCCAGAGCTGCAGGTGTTCTCCACCCCATCTCCTGCATCCCTAAGTCTGGAAATGCAACAGTGACAGAGGAAAGAGAAGGAGCAGAGACCTCCCCAGCAGCTCAGACACCCCTCACCTCTGCCAGCTTCTTTCTGCCCATTTCCTCTGCCCCTTCAGGCAAGCCATAAGCAATCACTCAGCAGCATCTTCTCCAGGCAGGCATGGAGGTCCCTTTTGCAGGAGAACAGATTCCAGCAGCAGCATCCTCATCTTAGACATCTCCAGCACTTTGAGGTGGGATCTCTACCTACTTTACAAGCTAAAAGCAGCCACCCTGCTGAGATCACCTGAGAACCTTGCAGCACAACCAGGAGGACAGCCACTGGGTGATCAGGCAGAACATTTGGCTTTATGCAGTTCCTATCTTGAGCTGCTGGATGCAACTGAGTCAGCTGAGAAAGGAAGCCAGGAGAAGACTCCTAGGTGCAAAACAAGAGGAAATCAACATGAAGTAGAGCAGCCCCAGGGGGGATCTGCTCCATGCTGAGCAAGACCTGAAGGGTGGAAGCAGAGCTGGTTCCTCAGGATGATCTTAGGGTGGAGATGGCAAACACACTCTAGAACAAGATCAATCTTTATTTTGCCTGACAGTTGCCACACAGTTGCTATTAAAAGAGCTTTCCCAGGGAAAAATGAGTACAAAAACAACAAATAATACAGAGAGGGGTTAAAAGCAGGAGCTCTGCTGCTGCTGTGATTTTTGGGGTGGGATCTGAAGCAATGTTTTGGGTAAAAAACAACCCAACAGTGTAGCATTGACCCTGTTGGAACAACTTGAGAGAAGATGTTGGCTTCTCAGTTGGACAATACCTGGTAGGTTCTGGGGTTGTCCCATCATCTCCCACCCTTCCTCACAACCCTGCCTTGATGACACAGGCCAGACTGGCTACAATCCCTAAGAACATGACAGCATAGCTGATTTTGATGCTGTTGGCACCACTGAAGTTGCAGAAGGAGGTGCTACAGCACTTGGTGGAGAATGCTGCCACACCGAAGTTGACGTTGGTCTCGGGGCAGTCCGCAGAGCACTTCTTGGTGATGCGGTGTCCTGCATCCTTCCCTGGGGGGAGAAGGGAGGAGAAAAGAGAGCCATGAGGGAAGATTCTTCTGCAAGAGCTGACCAGAGGACAACAGGACAGCAACCAGTGGCTGCCAGTGGAGTTTTGGTTTCTAAAAGCCCATTCCTTAAGTCCAACCCCTTTCCATCTTCCATCACAAAGCATGTCTGTGAGCTCTCAGATCAAGCAACAGAGGCTGCTTGTGAAAATCTCTCTGCTTCAGCCCTTGTAGCCCTGCTACAGGGTGGTGAGGAACATATCACAGAATCCTAGCATGGTGAAGGTTGGAAGGGACCTCTGGAGATCAGCCATTCCAACCCCCCTGCTCCAGCAGGGACACCTGCAGCAGCTTGCCCAGGGTCACCTCCAGCTGCCTTGGCAATCTCTCCACACAAGGAGACTCCACAGCCTCTCTGCAAAGCCTGGGTCAGGGCTCCAACACCCTCACAACAATCAAGCTTCTCCTCCTGCTCAGCTGCAACCTCCTGGCTTCCAGTGTGTGCCCAGTGCCCCTTGGCCTGGCCCTGGCCACCACTCAGCAGAGTCTGGCCCCAGCCTCTTGTCCCCAGCCTTCAGCTCTTGCTGGGCATTGAGCAGCTCCCCTCTGGGGCTGCTCTTCTCCAGGCTCAGCAGCCCCAGGGCTCTCAGCCTTTCCTCCTGCCAGAGCTGCTGCAGTGCCCTCAGCATCTTCCTAGCCCCTGCTGGACTCTCTCCAGTAGTTCCTTGGCTCTCTGGAGCTGGGGAGCTAGAGAACTGAACTCAGAACCCTCCCAGATGTGGCCTCACAAGTGCAGAGTAGAGGGGTAGGAGAACCTCCCTTGACCTGCTGGCCACACTGTTCTTCACACATCTGAGGAGAGCTTTGGCCTCCTTGTCCACGAGGCCACATTGCTTGCTCATATCCCAAATGATGGCTCAGCACCCCTGAGGGATTCACACACATTGTGTGCTGTGATCTGTAAACCTCAGTGACAAATTAGTTCCCAAAAGACCAACTAATACCCTAAAAAACAACCTTTTTGCCCATCAGTGTCTCTGGAGGGAACCCAGCCTTGAGGTGTTGCTGGTACTCACCAAACCCAGCAGAGCTGTATGTGGTTGTGCAGTATTTCTCATGGTCTTCACACCTGTAGGTCTTCAGACAGTTCCAATTGGAGTGCTCATTTTCACATGTGTAGCAGAACAGGGAGGAAGCTGGGAAGAGAAGATATGACACATATCAGTGACCTTCAGCCACTCCCTTCTGAGAAGAACATGTCCAAAGCCATGAAAAATCCAAGGTGAGAAGCATGGTAGGGAGAAGTTTCCATGACAAGAGAAGTAGAAGGTTGGCTCTGAAGCTGAAAAAGCAAACAAAGAGATGAAACCAAGGTTGTTTTTTGCCTTTACTTGTGATTTTTGGTGATTAAACCTGAAAACACATTTTTTTCTCAGGTGACCTTTCCTCCTCCCATGGGGTCCTCATTGACCTGCAAAAGCAGAGCTCAGGACCTACCCAGCTGGGTTTGTCTGTGGCAAGGAGAAGACAAACTGGCACCATTCTTAGGTCAAAACATCTGCAGAACACCACAGAGACCTGAACTAACTCAAGTCCATGACACCCTCATGGGAGAAATTGCTGAGCAGAGAGTTAGGCTGGAGGGAGTTCCCTAAGGGAGGTTCTTCTTGGACAACAGAGAGATGATTCTACCAGGGACTGGAACAATATGTTCTCAGAGCCATTATTAGCAGGGTTGAGGCAGGTCAGAAGGAGGTAGGAGATGTATTTCTGAACAGAACCTGAAGTAAACTGTGTCAGGTTTCCAGACTGGTCAGTTGACCTTGTTAGAAGCACAAGCATGAGCCACCTTGTTCCCTGGAGGTGGAACTCACAACTGGTGGAAACAGTTTCCCTCCTCTTCAGAGTCCCAGGACATGTCCCATGAGGACCTTTCTAAGCAGAGGTGACACAGGCAAGTGGAGCTGCTCCCTGCCAGGACAGCTTCCTCCATTGTCACCAGTGGTGGGGAGCTCTTGGTTGAAGGTGACCAAACTGCAAACCAAGGAGGGTCTTCTACCAGGCTGAAATTGCCCTGGTTCAGTTCCTCCTGGCTTTCTCCATCCAGGAACTTGCTTATTTCTGCCCCTTGCAGTTGAACTGGAGATGTTTTTGTGACCAAGGAAACTCCTCCCAAGGTCTGCTGCTGTTGATTCACATTCACCTCTGATGTTGACCCTGCCCATGGCACTTACTTAGTTAATTAAAGAGAATTAAAAACCATTTTAGGTCCTAACTACTCCCAGGTAGGAGAAGAAAAGGTCTCCCCTTTGTGATGTGGGCATCTAAGGTGCCTTGGGTACAGCTCTGGGTTCCTCAGCATGTAACTGATGCCCTTGCTCTGAAACCTACCCAGAAGCTCCTTTCTAGTGCCAGATGTTGCCAGTGCAGATGTTCTCCTGAGCAGCAGATCAAAACCACCCCTAGTTCATCCTGCTTTTACCTTCTCTTGAGCTGACTCTTCAACACTCTCTGTTTCTCCATCACTTGGATCACTCAAGCCTCTCTCCTCTCCTCTGGAGGTTCTCCAGCCTGAGCTGTGGGTTCCTTCTCTGGCCATGCCAATGCAACCCCAGACACTTTATCTCACAGACCTTAGAGTTCTCTCTGCTCTTCTCTTCCACCAAAGCTGTTCAAACCCCTTCCTGCTGCAGATGGAGCTGAGATGGCAGCATGAAAGCAACTCAGAGGCACTTGTGTTCATAGACTGATGCAAAGAAAATCCCCCACCCCCAGCCAGGAAACAAGAACAGCTTGAACCATGATAGCTCTTACAAAGCCTTGCCTGCAACTGGTCTCCACCCTCCCTGAATGCAGCCAGCAAGAGCTCTGATGATGCAAAACAAATGGTTTGCAGTCCTCCTCAGGGTTGCAAACCCAGGCAGAGAGCCAAGGGGTCTCAGTTGGAGGTTCCTGCACCATGATCTGGTTATATCTGCACCTCCTGCTGACAGAGGATGAGCATGGAGCACTAGGGATCCCACTACAAACACACTCACTCCCAGCCACTTCAAAAAGCTCTTCAGACCTAGCAGCAGAGAGCTTTTAGGCTTTCAGATATCTGCCAGCAAGCCCTAGTTTCTTCCTTCTGATGCCATTGTGGGAAAGAAAGTGAAATGCTGGCAGGAGATGTGGAGTTACTACCAACCTTTGTCAACCACTCCTCAAGTTTCATTCAGGAACAGAAATAAAACCAAAAGCAAAGCTCTGAGCTCAGCTTCATCCCTCTCTGCATTTTCCAGTTCACTTCTCTACCTTCAGATGGGAGTGGTCAGAGTTTGGGACTTGAGGGTGTGAGGAACCAGAGTGGGTGAGCACATCTTTGGGTCATAAGCACCTTGGTGGAGCTCCCCCAGAAGCTAAGGTTCAACCACACTGAATATTGGCTGACCCCAAAGGAAACAACTGCTCTACCAAGACCTCACCAACTGCAATAAGAGCTGTCAGACCTTCTAGCCCCAACATTAGCTCCAATTTCTCTTCTGCTCTTGTCATCCTCTCCATCTGGCTCTCCAAGCCTCCAAAAGCTCCTTACCTTGCTCAACACAGAAGACTGCTGCCAGCAGGGCAATCAGCAAAGCCTTCATGGTGGTTGTGCCCTCAGAGCCTGAACAGTGTGGGATGGTTGCACCAGGGGAAGGTTTTATACTGGCACTGCCTTGCCATTGACTTCCTTTGATTGCAATAATTGGAGGTTTGGGGAGTGACAGCAGCAGCAGATGTGATCAGAGTTGGGTGTGTTTGTGTGTAGGAATCTATTACCAGGCTCCAAGGAGCTTCATCTCCTTCAGATCCAAGCTGCTTTTGTTTTTTTTCCCTATGGCTGACCATGTCTGCCCTGCTAATTTGGGGAACAATTTATCTGATGCAAACCTGGGAGTCCCTTCTTCCTCTCTTGGGCTGAACCATGAAACCTGGAGCAGAGCAGAACTAGCTGGGCCACTCTGGGGTGGCTCATGGCTTGCAAGGTTGGAGGAGTCACTTGGCATCATCTACCCTTTCTCTCTGCCATGGTGGGAGTGCTTCAGAGCTGTGGGAAGTGAGAGAGGAGGCAAAAAAGGTTTGTTTCCTTGGGCTGGCCACAGTCAGCCTCTGTTATCTCAGTTGTACTAAGGAAGGTGCTTTAAGGAGAACCCCATTGTGTGCTGTCCCTGCAGGGACACTCTTCATACCTGGAGTTTGTCACTCAGAGACTCCTATGGTCCAGGCAGGGATCAAGTCCAAATCTTCTGTTTTCCTCTTCTTCTCTCTCCTCCAGAAGCATCCAGAGTTTCCAAGCAACAATGTTTGTTGCTACCTGCAGACCAACTCTGGACTCTGTCAGGTTTTTCCAGTCTCTCATGACCTTTCCAGTCTTTCTGGACTCTTTCCTTCTGCTCCCAGAACCACTTCATCATCACTTCTTGCCAAGTGACTCAGGATGCAACAGAGGCACAAAGTGCAAGGAGTTAAACTGCAGAAGGGAGTGAGAATGATTGAGAAATAAAAGCAATTCTGGACAAGAAGACCTCATCAGACCAGGACCCTTCATCTCTAGAGAGAGAAATCACTAAGGGGTGTCCAGAATCCTGCTCTGTGAGGTCACAAATGGTGTGGAAACAGAATAAAGAATATCCAGTTGCTCTTTACTTGCCCCAAATCACTCCCCAAGGAGTTGGTTCACTTGTCTACAAGATCCTGGGCAGATGGTCCCATGCCCAGCCTCTGTCAGGAGTCTTTCATTTCTAGATGTTCTTCCTTTGCCTGGTTCCTCCTTTTCTCCAGCAGCTTCAGCCCTCAGCTATTTCTATCTCTACTTGTGCCCAGAGCAGAGGGTGGAGAGGTTCAGCATCCAGTTTTCAAAGTCTTCCACTCTCTTCTCTAGATTCACCCTGACCTTGAGCATGAGAACTCTCTTGGGTGCATTGAGTGTGACCAGCAGGTTGAGGGAAGTTCTCCTCCCCTTCTACTCTGCATTAGTGCAGGCCACATCTGGAGTCCTGGCTCCAGTGCTGGGCTCCCCAGCTCCAGAGAGCCAAGGAGCTGCTGGAGAGAGTCCAGTGGAGGCTGGGAAGATGGTGAGGGCACTGGAGCAGCTCTGGCAGGAGGAAAGGCTGAGAGCCCTGGGCCTGCTTAGCCTGGAGAAGAGCAGCCCCAGAGGGCAGCTGCTCAATGCTGAGCAAGAGCTGAAGGCTGGGGGCAAGAGGCTGGGGCCAGACTCTGCTCAGTTGTGGCCAGGCACAGCCCAAGGGGCACTGGGCACACACTGGAAGCCAGGAGGTTGCAGCTGAGCAGGAGGAGAAGCTTGTTTGTTGTGAGGGTGTTGGAGCCCTGGCCCAGGCTTTGCAGAGAGGCTGTGGAGTCTCCTTGTGTGGAGAGATTGCCAAGGCAGCTGGAGGTGACCCTGGGCAAGCTGCTGGGGTTGACCTTGCTCTGACATTGAGGTTGGACTAGATGATCTCCAGAGGTCCCTTCCAACCCCTACCAGTCTGGGATTCTGTGATGAACTTTCACTATCTCTTCTTTTAGCAAGGAAGTGAAAGAGCCACGTGGCAGCTAGTGCAGCTGCTGAGCTCCAGAAATAGTCTGGGAAAAACCAACACTCTGAAAAATTATCTTTGTATAAAACACATGTATGAAGGACTTCAGGTAGGACACATGATCTGCTAGAGCATGGGGGAAAATAGAATGGTTAAGGTTGGAAAACACCTCCAAGATCATTGAGTCCAACACTGCCAGGACACCACTAAACCATGATCCTCAGCACCACATCTCCAGGGCTTTCCAAGCCCTCCAGGGAAGATGATTCCACCACTGCCCCTGGGCAGCCAAGTTTAACCAACTCTTTGACTGGAGATTAGCCAAAGGTCTCTCAGCCATCTGGAGAAATAGGAAAGAAAATTCCCTTCCCCTTCCACCCACATCATAAACCCTGAAATGAAACTGAATTCTCTCTCTGAACTCAGCTCCACTTGGAGGCAACCAAGGAAAACCTCCTCAGCAAGAGAAAGGCAGCAGTGCAGGACCACAGCCCACTAGGAGAGAGAAGAAAGGCTTTGGGATGCAAACAAGGACATGAACAGCAAATAAATGAGAGTGTGAAAGCCAAGTGCAGCTGAATAGCAAACCCCCAAAATGAGAAATGGGCTGAAGGGAGTGGAAATGTGTGAAAGCATTTAAATAGATCAGGGAGAGGGAAGGTTAGTAAAATAACTATAATAATAAGGTGAATATTTCACCCAGAACTGGAAAGGGAGGAGGAAGAGGAGGAGGAGGAGGGAAGTGATAAATATTGGTGCAAAGCAAACCAAATCACAAGAAATACAGCAGGCTTTGGGGGAAAGGATTAAAGACAGGCAAAGAAGAAAGAGGATGGGATGGAAGGAGAAGTATGAAGGCTTCACCTTTTCTCTCATGGTGTCACTCTTACTGAGTGCTGTCACTAATCTAGCTGTTGTTAGGTGCAGATGTTACTCAGGTATCAGCCAGAGCCCTTCAACATCTCAGAAGCATCTTCTACACCTCCCCAAACCCTAGTTTAATCACCCACTGGAGACAAACTGTAGAGCCTGGATGAGGGAAACATCTGGATGGGGAAAGCATTCACATCTCCATCAATGGTGGTCACTGGACTATCAGCATGGCTGGGGCATATCCCAAGCAGCATTGTCCCAGCCAGTGCACTGACCTGGGGCTGCTCCTTGCATCCCCTGCCTCCTATCCCTCTGTCCCTGAAGGAGAAGACTGCAAAAGCTTTGGGACCCAGACTGGAAGTCTGGCCAGGTCCCAAACTCAAGCTATTCTTGTGTCATGTTGATATTGCACTCACGCCCAGGGCCACCACAAGGGCTTTGGGCTCCAAGCAGGATGGTGGTGGTGGGGTGGGGGATGAGTGTCCTTGGAAGCAGAGAACAGCTCATTACTTTTGTGTCTTGGTTTTCAAGTAAGAGCTGGAGGAAAACCAGGGAAAAGCCAACTGGGGTAGAGGGAAGTGCAGAGAGTGTCAGAAGAAGACAGCTTGGAGGTGTTCAAACTGCTTTCCTAGAGGTATAAAAACAAAAGGAGAGAGGGGAAGGGCAGGAGAAGGAACCTTGCTGCAGAAACTGGGTTAGGTGAAGGTTAACTCCACCACCCAAAGGCTATGAAAGGGTTAAGAGAGTCTGGGAGTCTTCAGGAAGGAACCTTAACCCACATGGAGCTTGGCAGGCAACAGCATGTGTTTGTGCCAGACCTTGGAAGTTGTGCAAGGCCAAGTCCTTTTGTGTGACTGGAGCCAGACCAAGCCTGTTTCCAACCCGTGATGGAGCAGCAAGGATGAAGCCAGCTGCCAGCTCTGGGAGTGGTTTGCTATCAGCTCTCTCTCCCCACCTTCTCCTGTGTTTTTTCCCCTCTTTCTTTCTGGAGGGTGGCTCCAATCACAGGTCTTCTCCATGGTGCAAGGAAGAAACTCTCTGTGACATCTCAGGGTTATAAAGTTGCAGCCTCAAGTGGAGAAGGAGAAACCATGGGACAAGGAGAAGGAAATTGAGGAGTGCTCTCTGTGTCCCTGAGTCATACAGATGGTATGTGGAGGGCAAGAGGTCCAAGGCAACCCTGGACATCATCAGGTTGATCTTAGTTGTGTCCTTTCCTTCTTCCTTGGCAGGTCAGGGAAGGCTGGGTTGCTTCATGTGGCCATGCAATATCAGTGAGGCTGGGTGAAGGAGCAGAAGAGGGGGAGATGATGGGATCTGGAAGCACCAAGGCCTGACTGCTGCAGGTAGCCTGCTCTAATCTTCCCTTTCCCAAAGCACATCTGAGTCTGAAGTTGACCTGGTGAGCTCCAAACAACAGGACAGAGGTCCTCAGGTCAAGCCCATGGCAGAGGACAGAGGCTGCTAAACCTCCAGGTAGGAAGGGTGGTGGTAACTCAGATCCACCATGTCTGGCTGAAATACAGACTTCCATCTCCATGGGACATCTGTGATCAGCCACAAAGGGTGAGGAGCTTGAGACCTTTGGTAGCTGCAGCTAGCAGAATCCAAACCATTTTGTCCCATTCCCTTAACCTCCAAGGTCAGCCCCAGCCTCTCCATCCCTCCTTCAGCTTTGGAAGCTCATGGAGACAGATCAACCCCCACCATCATGCATGGAATCAAGCACCATGATTCACATCCCTGTCAGTGCCCTGCCCAGAGGGTCAGATCCAGACTAGCTCACAGAACAAGACACAAACCCAGTCCCAACATCATCCATGTCACTGGACCATCAACATGGCTTGGGCACACCCCAAGCAACATCATCCCAGCCAGTGAGCTGACAGGAGACTGCTCTTGGGAAGCAATTTGGATGGTTGTAGAGTAAAGAGGTTAAGAGTTAGGGAATGTGAATCATCCTGCCTGGATCCAGAGCCAAGCTTTCTCACTCTGTGCTGGCATCTCTACCATCAGGAGTGGAGATAAGGAAGATCTGCAGGATCTAGAGGGGAAAAAAAAAAAGAGCAGTGAAGGATGATTGGGAGGAAGGAGATGAAGTGTGAGAGGAAAAAATAGCAGCCCCTTGGGATTGCCCCAAAAGAATTCACTCTAGGCCTCCCCAAGGAGGCCACCAGTGGCCACAAGTGTGTTTGAGGAGAAATGATCCTCACAGCCTTCATTACATTTGCACTTGGAACACAGCTCAGTGGAGAATTCCCACCTCTTGCTGATTCCTGCAGCCCATCAGGGCTTCTCCAAGGTCTAGATCCTCTGATCTTCTTTCCTGCCTTCAGCAGTCAACGTGGAGGCACTAAAACAGGACCAACTCCTCTGGCCCATGTTCACAGTGGTCCTGACAAGCAAGAGAGGTTCTGATCTTTCTTTGGAAGACTTGGGCAGTGATAAGGACCTGAACCATGCCAATGGTCAGAGAAATCTGTGGTTTAGCTCAAAGAATTGTGTCTGAAATAGCATGAGTGGCTCAATCAGGTAGCATCAGGATGCAGAAGTTCCAGCACAACCTTGTGCAACTTGGTTTGTGGAGCATTACTGACCTAGCATGAGTAACTAGGTTTGTTTTCCTTACTGTGAAGGTGGTGAGAGACTGCAACAGGTTGCTCAGAGAAGTTGTGGATGCTTTGGGGAGATCTCTCTCCAGCTCTGGAGTCCTTAGCACAAGAAAGACAGGGACCTGGTGCAGTGTGTCCAGAGGAGGCCACAGAAATGATCTGAGGGCTGGAGCCTCTCTACTCTGAGGCCAGGCTGAGAGAGCTGGGGTTGTTGAGCCTGGAGAAGAGAAGGCTCCAGGAAGACCTTCTGGTGACCTTCCATTGCTTAAATGAGACCTACAGGAAAGGTAGGGACAACCTTTTTGGCAGGGCCTGTTGGGACAGGACCAGAGGTGATGGCTTGAAACTAAACAAGATTTAGACTAGATCTAAGGAAGATTTTTTTTCCACTGAGGGTGGTGGGAGCCTGTCCCAGGTTGCCCAGAGAGTTGGGAGATGTCCCATCCCTGCAACCATCCCAGCTCAGGTTGGACCTTGGGGCTGTGAGTAACCTGATCTAGTGGGAGATGTCCCTGCTGACTGCAGGGGGGTTGGACTAGGTGACCTGTAAAGTCCCTTCCAACCCAAACCATTCTATGATTCTATCACTTGCTGAAGCCCCAGCAGATCAGGAGGCTACAGCCACCAGCAGAAGCAGTAACTCAACCAGATAGGAACAGCTGAAGACAGAGAAGGAAACCAAAAAGGTCTTAGGAGACCTCAAGGTAAGAAACCACTCTTGGACCAGAAGGCAAGTGAAGAGCAGGAGAAGCTCTCCTGAAAGGGTTACCAAAAGCTTTGCCACAGAAGATTTTGGCCAACCTCTCCAGCAAGTAGGTGACAGCTGTTGTGTTTGTCTTTGCAACTGTCTTTCTGATCACTGTAGGGGCTTTTTGGGGGCTTCTTTTGTGGTTTTTGGTGTTTTTCTATGGTAAAATCAAACTTTAAGGTGCTGGAGTTTCACAGTGGTGTAGAGAGCAGGCATTTGAACCTGCAGGGCTAGTGGTGGGTGAAGCTCATCTAGAGCTGTGGTGGCAGCTGGCCTTGAGAGCTTCCACAGCTGTGCCCAGGGACACCAGGAAAGCCTTAAATCTACTCATCCATTTCATTCCTTGCCCTATCTCCATAGCCAAGAGTGGTGGGGACACACTTTTCATCCCAGAAGGCAAAGCAACAGTCACAGGTTTTCAAAAGATCTTTTTATCTTTAATGTTCTCTAGATTCTTGACTCATCTTTTGCTTGATGAAGCTTCCAGGTCTTCCAGGCCTTCCAGGTCTTCCAGGTCTTCCAGGTCTTCCAGGTCTTCCATGCTTGGAAGTGATCCTCTGGACTGAAACCCAAGAGCTGATTGTTTGTGCTGAAACCCAAGGTTAGGTGAAAAGTTGGAGTAAAACAAGGAAAGTTCATGCCTCTGCCTGTGGAAAAGCTGTGCTGAGCTCCATGGACAACCTCTCTCCTCATTCATTTGTTTCAGGGGCTCTGGGTCTGGCTTTTTTTATGCAAGAGGGTCCCAGGTGAGGGTGGAAAAAGTCAAGGAGAGGAGGGAAAAAGTCAACAAGAGTTGAAAAAACTCAACCAGAGTGGAACAACTCCACCAGAGAGGAAGAACTCAACCAGAGAGGAACATCTCCACCAGAGTGGAAGAGTTCAGCACATGTATGAGAAGATGAGGCTGTGGTTTCTCTCCTGCCCCATGTACCTTGCTGGGTTACCTACACCAAAACCCCAGTTGCATGCTGAGAAGAGCTTGGGCCATCCCTCCTTACGTCTAGAAACTTGTCACACCTTAGGTAATAGCCACTCTGAAACCTTCCCAACTGGTGGCCAAGGAGAGGAGGAGGAGGAGGAAGAGGAGGAGGAGGAGGAGGAGGAGGAGGAGTCCCCAGAGGAGAGCCCATGTGAAGTGGAGGAGCTGCAGCTGAAGGAAATATCCTGGCTGAAACCATCCCAAGCCCAGGGGTGTGTTCAGCAGGGCAGAGACACAAACAGGATGGTATCTGGGCTGGCAATCCTGTTCCTCACAGGGTGAGCAGGAGCTTCTTTTCCCAGGAGTCTCAGCCAAAGCAATCAGGGCTGTGTGCTTTGGAATGTCAAGGCATGGCTTTTGTTGAGCAGCATTGGAGCTGCTGGTGAGGCAGCTTGAAGGCATCCAGGTCCTGAACATCCCTGCAGGCTGCAACTGGGCTTTGGCATCTCTGCCCCCATCCTCACCTCTCGTGGGGCATGGTGAGAACATCTCCCCTGCCTTGAGCAGCCCCTCTGAGCCCAACTCATCATCCTCTGGCCTTGTAAACCTCATGGATGGCATCTTGGGAGGGGCATGGGAACCAAAAGCCACCCACACTCGATCCAAGGAGCAATAGCAGGGTGGAAAAGCCACCTTGGGTTGGTAGCCACCCTCCTGCTTGCCAAGGAAAGGGCATGGTAGGAACAATCTGTCCCATCTAGATGGCACCCAGTGTCCCAAGCTGTCACCTATCCCCAACTTGTCCCAATGGCAGGGAAAAGATGACCATGCCCTGAAGGGACTTCAGCAAAGGTTCCTAGAGCCTCCAAATGGAGTCAGAAGGAGAAGGAATATACCCAAAGTCCCAGGCATGGGACAGGGGTGGCTTTGGCTCCTCAGTCCTCAGCAGCTGCACTCTCTGCTCCTATCAGCTTGGCTTTGCAACCTTCACCACCTTGCTGCAGGAGCAGGAAGGAGGATGGGGTAGGGGAGAAGAGGGGGGAGAAAACAAGGTCTCTGATGGCAAAAGAGGCCCAGGAAGATTTCCTTCCTCTGAAGGCACAGCCCAGGGAGGAGCTCCTCAGTGTGTGCTATCAGAAGACTTGAAGGCAAGCAAGGGGTCCTGGATCCCACCAGAGCTACAGAGCAGGCTCAGCTCATCATGTTGTCCCTCTGCTGACAACAAATCAGGCAGTGCTCAAGCAACCAATGCACTGAGCAGTGCCTACTCCTTTGTTTTCACCTCCATGTCTGCATCCATCCCTTGTAAAAGCTCCTGAGTGATGGAGGAGTGAGGGAGAAAGAGTGAGTGATGTCCTTCTGGGCTGTTTGCATGGCTGGCTCCTAAGAGAGCTCCTAACAAAAGCTCCTCAGCACCACAGTGAGTCAAGGAACAGCATTTCTGGAGGAGGGAGCAACGTGGGAGCAGCTCAGGCTTTGCCATGACATCTCTCTGCATCACATTGTGGAAAGGATGAGTGTTCACAGCAGTTAGAGCAGCAGAGTGCTGCAAGGACCTGAGAGAGGCAAGCTCTGGGTGGGAGGATGACCCTTCTTGGTCCTGGGGTAAAGTCCTTCCAGACAGAAAACTGTTTGATGGAAAAGCAGCTGGAGGGTTTGGTCAACAGCCAGGTGAAGATGAGGCAGCAGAGTGCCCAGGGGGGCAAGAGCATCCTGGCTTGGATCAGCACTAGTGTGGCAGCAGGACTGGGGCAGGGGTTGTCCTCCTGGGCTGGGCACTGGGGAGGCCACAGCTGGAATCCTGGGCTCAGCTTTGGGCTCCTGACTCCCAGAAGGACATGGAGGTGCTGGAGTGTGGCCAGAGAAGGGCAAGGGAGGCAGTGAATGGCCTAGAGAACAGGTCTATTGAGGAGCAGCTGAGGGAACATCAGCTGGAGATCATCCAGTCCAACCCCCTGGCAGAGCAGGGTCACCTACAGCAGGTTGCACAGGATGGTGGCCAGGTGAGGTTGGAATGTCTCCAGAGATGAAGACTCCAGCACCTCTCTGGGCAGCCTGGGCCAGGGCTCTGCACCCTCAAAGGAAAGAAAGTCCTCCTTCTGTTCAGCTGGAGCTGCCTCTGCTCCAGTCTGTGCCTGTTCCCTCTTGTCCTGTCCCTGGCCACCACTGACCAAAGCCTGGCCCCAGGCTCCTGCCACCCACCCAGGAATTACTGAGCAGCATTGATCAGCTCCCTCCTCAGTCTGCTCTTCTCCAGGCTAAGCAGCCCCAGGGCTCTCAGCAACCCTCCTCCCCCTCCTCTTCTCCAGCACAGGCACTCCAGGACCTGCTCTGAGATGCACCAGAATTCTCCTACAACAACCAACACAAGACACATCCCTGGGCGTGGGAGGGAGCAAGCAGAGGCTGGAAGTTGGCCAGGATTTGCTATCAGCAAGCAGAACTCAGCTTGGCTGGCACCAACCCCATGGTCCCACAGCCATCCTCCCTTGGAATGCTTCCAGCCCAACCATCTCAGCCCTCACAGTTGCTGCTGGCTTTCCCTTTCCCCTTCCCTTCCCTTCCCTTCCCTTCCCTCCCCTCCCTTCCTTTCCTCTCCCCTCCCCTCCTCTCCTCCCCCTGGCTATTGCTCCAGGGCCATTGGCTTCTTGAGGGCAGAGAGGATTTTGTGGCCAGCCCAGCACTGCAGGCAGGCACCAGCTCCCTCTCGTGGGCTCAGCCTGGTTCTCTGTGCTGGGAAAAGAGCCAGGATTCCCCAGGAAACAGCTTTAGGGTTTATTTTGGGGGGGTTTGTGTTTTGTTCTTCTCCCATCCTCATCATCATTCAGAATATTCAGTCCTCCTCCAGACCTGGAAGCTTCCTGGGAAGATGCCAACTGCCACCCTGTTTCCTCTCCCAGGTGGATTTTGGGATCATTTTCCTACCTTTTTGGGGTTTTGCTGTGGTTTTGGGGTTTGGTTTTGTTCTCTTTTTCTCACTAAGGAGGAGACATGTCAGTGGTAGCTCTCTCTGGTTGGTTTATCCTGGGCTTCTGGAAAGAGGGGAGGTTCTCCACTGAGCCCTTATTGATGCAAGCACAGGCTGAGGCATCCAGCATTTAGCTAAACCAATGAAGGCCACAGCTTGAGGTCCCCCAAAAGACATTTCAGTCTTCAGTTCTTGACCCCAAATATGGTTTCTGAAGTCAAAAGGCAAGAAAGAAAAGAATACATTTTATTTTTACAACCCCCAAGCCCCTTTAGCTGTGTTCCAGCATGACTTCACCCCAGGCACTGCCTGGGAACTGCTGCCCTAGCTTTGGGTTGGAAAACTCCTGCATTCCCCAGGGAGCTGGAAGTTCTCCCAGAGTGGAGCACCTCTACCCAAACCTCCAACAAGGAGATGTCATGAGTCCAGAGAGGTGTTTGCCCATCCTACAGCAACCCCTGGTACCTCTTGGGTCTTATCCCTCATCTCCTTCCTCCCTGGGTTGCAGATCTCACCAGCATCCACTCCACAGATGAAGCATGGACCTCATCCCCTCTGCCTCAAGCCTTGTGGAGAATTAAGCAAGACAGCAGGGGCTGCTCCTCAGAAGGGTGGTTTGGTGTTTTCCTGCCTGCTGTGACCTGCTCCTCCTCTGGGTGCTGGGGAGGTGGCCATGGGACAGCTGGGATGGCAGCTGGCCCCAGGAAGGCTTGGTTACCTTCATCACTTGGTGACATCACCACCCATGGGGAGCCTTGCCCAGGGTTTGACAGCTCCATCCTGCTTCCAGCTTCCTTCTTCACCACTTCTCCACCAGAGCTTGGTGCAGGGCTACATTTGGGGCTGGCTTTTGGAAGCTGCCTTCCAGCTGGGAGCTCTGCTAGCAGAAGAGCAAAGTGACAACCAGACACAGGGAGGCCAACTGTCCTCCAGGCTGGACCCTTGAAGGAACCAAGTCACCATCAGCCCTGACATCCACCCCAGGAGTCCTTCAGGTATTTCAAGTGCTGGTTATTATCTGCAGCCAGGCATTTATTAAGCCAGTTGGAATTCTTTGTGGTTCCACCTAGATGTTTCCAGCCAACAGAAGATTGTTTCCTTTGGGCTGCCTCTTCTCAGTGTCACTCTGGGACATTTCTTTCTCCAGGGACCTTTCTCCATACCTTATGTTAAGATCTGTTAGCTCCTACAGAGGACAAGAGGCTGCTTGGGTGTCTCCTCCCCAACCACCTGCAACAACACTTGGCTGAGTCTCTGTTGCATCTTTCTTCCACAGCCTGGACCACCTCCAGCTGAGGTGTTTCTGTTGTGCTCTGGGATGTCCCAAACCATTCAGAGGTTGCACCTGAGCCCTGCAATGTGCTGAAGAGGAGCAGAAGTTTTCCTTCACCTCTCCCACCCTTATCATGTCCTTGAATGGGGGCAGAGAAACTCAGTGCAGCCTGGAGTGATGGCAACAGCTAGTTCCTCTCCAGCCAGTGCACAAGCCCTTTCTTTTTAGGGGTCCTCCAAGCACCTTTCAAACCCAGGGGTCAATGGTGTCTTGCACAATGACACAGCAAGGGGCACAGGTTCAAGGTAGTATTCTAGACAGCCAGACCTGGGGGGTTTTGGTCAACAGCCAGCTGAAGATGAGGCAGCAGTGTGTCCAGGTGGCCAAGGAGGCCAAGAGCATCCTGGCTTGGATCAGCATTAGTGTGGCAGCAGGGCTAGGGCAGGGATTGTCCTCCTGGGCTGGGCACTGGGGAGGCCACAGCTGGAATCCTGGGCTCAGCTTTGGGCTCCTGACTCCCAGAAGGATATGGAGGTTCTGGAGTGTGGCCAGAGAAGGGAAGGAAGGTGGGGAAGGGTCTAGAGCACAAGGGTTGTGAGGAGCAGCTGAGGGAAGTGGGGGACTTTGTCTCTGCTCCTTCAGGAAATATAGATCCAAGGGAAACTAAAGATCAATTCTTGGAGTCTTCAACTGCTATTCCTCAGGGCTTTCAGAGAGCAGGAGGAAAAAAAACCACTCCATTCCCTATTTGTTTTCTTTTAATTGAAAAAATATTGTGTGAGGAGTAAGTTAGAGCTTTTTGAGGAGCAAATTAGAGCTTTTTGAGGAGTAAATGAGAGCTTTTGGAGGAACAGGATGGGGCTGGAATTGCTTCAGATGAAACAAAAACTAGGCTAGGAAAAGGATCATGGTGTAATGAAGAGGTAAAGGGAAGTGCATCACCCAACTTCCCCACCTTCCTTGCCCTTCTCTGGACACACTCCAGCACCTCCATGTCCTTCTTGGAGTCAGGAGCCTAAACCTGAGCCCAGGATTCCAGCTGTGGCTTCCCCAGTGCCCAGCCCGGGAGGCCAATCCTTGCCTTAAGCTTCATCAGCACAAAGGTCTCTCCCTGCCAGCCTGGTGGAAGAGTGAGGAGGACGAGGAGGAAGGAAAGGAGAAGTTGATTATGAAAAGAGAGCACATGCCTCTGAAGGCTCTCATCCTGCAGCACTCCAGAAGAAGGCATTCATCCAGAGCAGTCATGAGCACTTAGCCCAGGGCAGACAAGCTCAGCACAGCTCAAAGGCCCTTTTGTCTTCCTTGTTTACCAAGGGTTGGGCTGGAAGCATGACATCACCCCTTGGCTGAGCAATGGTTGGCTGATCTGAGAGCCTGAGCTGACCCAAGTTAAAGCTTTTCCATCTTTTGATCAGAGGAAAACACCTCCCAACAAGTGCTGCATGGGAGGAGAGAGAAGAGCTCAGCAATGAAACATCTCCGAGATCTCATCATGCTTCATCTTCTCCCCTTCATGTCTCTGAAGCCTCTGGAAACATCTACATGAAATGCTTGGTCTCTCTGAGATCTTTATTGTTCTCTTCTAAACCCCTCCACTGTTCCTCAACCCAAATCCTACTCATGACCCTGCAGCTGCTTTGGGGGATGTTGGAGGGAGAGGGGAAATGAATGACTTGCAGGAGGAGACAAAGCCAAGTGGTAAGTCCAGGGCAGTGCTAGCCCTGGATGAGGTCATTTGGCTCAATCAGGAGCCAGGACTGGGTCCAATCTAGTTCAACATCTTCATCAATGACCTGAATGAATGGACAGAGGAGACCTTCAGCAAGTTTGTTGATGATACAGAAGTTGGTGACATCTCTTTAGGCTGTGCTGGCATTGGAGTCCAGTGGAGGCTAGGAAGATGCTGAGGGCACTGCAGCAGCTCTGGCAGGAGGAAAGGCTGAGAGCCCTGGGGCTGCTGAGCCTGCAGAAGAGCAGCCCCAGAGGGGAGCTGCTCCATGCTGAGCAAGAGCTGCAGGCTGGGGGCAAGAGGCTGGGGCCAGACTCTGCTCAGTGGTGCCCAGGGCCAGGCCAAGGGGCACTGGGCACCAAGTGGAAGCCAGGAGGTTGCAGCTGAGCAGGAGGAGAAGCTTGTTTGTTGTGAGGGTGTTGGAGCCCTGGCCCAGGCTTTGCAGAGAGGCTGTGGAGTCTCCTTGTGTGGAGAGATTGCCAAGGCAGCTGGAGGTGTTGCTGGGCAAGCTGCTGGGGGTGACCCTGCTGGAGCAGGGGGGATTGGGCTGGCTGATCCCCAGAGCTCCCTTCCAACCCCTCCCCATGCTGGGATTCTGTCAACAGCAGCCAGAAGCAAGCAAAGCCAGAGGAAGGGAAGGGGAGGACAAAGACTGCAGATAAGCAGCTGTGTGCAGATGTGCACAGAGGTGCAGGCTGTGCAGATAAGCATCCTGTTGATAACAATGTGACACCACAGCAGAGCCAACAGGAAGAGGGGTGTGGCTGCTGTGTCTGGCTCTTGCTGGGGGATGTCATTGTCCCTAGGTGGTGGCTGGATAGAGAAGAGGAGGGGGTGCAAGGGAGGAGAGCTCTGGCTAGCACCCATCACCAGCTCAGGCTTTTCTCTACTGGATTGGCTTTTTCCCTTCCCCAGCAGCAACCTTGTGACCTTGGAGTTTCCCTTCTGAGCTAGTGGAGGGAGTTTATCATTCTCCTCCCCACCAGCACCTGCCTGAGCCTGCAAGCTTCCACTGTGTGACTTCCAGCTGCACCCCAGAAAAGGCAGGATTGCAGGAGTAACCCCTCTAGAGGCTTGCAGGACATGCAGAAGCAACATCTCTCCCTCCCCCAGGGCTGCAGGACACAGCCCAGACCTTTCTCCACCAAGCTGCAGGGCTGAGAGAGCTCAAGCAGGAGAAGAAAGTGAGGAGCTACAGGTTGGGAGGCAACACAGGGCAGGAGGTGGTGACCATATTACTTTATCTCTTCTGCAGCATGTTTGATGTTCATACCCTCCTGGGGGATTCTGACCATGTTCTTCAGGTCTTCAGAAGCCCCTTTCTCCCACTGCTGTTGGACAGGTGAAGAAGCTCATGGGCAAGGGAGTCTTTGGCATCTCTCTTCCTAGCTAGCCTGGGTCCAGGGCAAGCACTCAGGTTGCACAAGAAGGTCTGGCAGCAGTAGGAGGTGTAGGTAGCTAAGCCCAGCATGAAGTTATGGTCTGGGCAGGTCTTAGAGCACTTCTTGGTGATCCTCTTCCACAGAGACAAAAAACCTTGCCCAGAGAAGGAAGAGATCAGGGTTAACAATGAGAGTTTGTGGAGTGCTCCTCAATGCTCATGCCTGGCCCTAAAGCATCTTTCCAGACTTCTTTTCTTGAAGGACTTCTCTAGACCTTCTCATCCACCCTGGCTCCCTGCTTCTCTTCATCTTGTTGTCAAATCAAGGTACAAATTTGTTTTATCTCCTCCTCTGAAGACATCCAAACCCCTCATGGATCCTGGGGAACCTGCTCTAGGTGAACCTGCTTTAGGAGAGGGAGATGGACTAGAGTGATCTCCAGAGGTCCTTTCCAACCCCCATCATCATTGCTGGGATTCTGGGATTTATTCTTCCTCTGAAGGATCCTTTCTTTTCTCTCAGTGCCTCTTGCCTGTCCCTGCAGGCATAAAACACAGGCTAAAAGGGAAGATCTCAATGCATGATGAGGAGGAGGATCTGAAGCCACCATCACTGCCAGCTTGGTCTAGCAAGGGCTCCACCTCCCCCATGTGCTTCCTGAGGACTCCTCAGCCCACCCATCCACAAAGGGCAACCATAAGAAATCCAGGCCAAACTCCACCTCCTTTTCTTGAGTCCCCATCAGAGGAGAGCCAGGCACCACATACCAATCCCTACAGAGGCAACGTTGGTCACACAGTACTCATCCTTCCCTGAGCACTTCTCAGCCTTCAGACAGCTCCAGTTGCTCTGTTGCCAGTCACAGGTATAGCAGTACAGGGAATTCCCTGCAGGAGAAGACACAGGAGACAAAATGACAGGAAGCTGGGAAGGGCAGGGCAGGCTCTAGGGGTCTGCAAGGATGGCCCAAGGCTTGGGGTTATCCTTTCTACTAGTTGCAGACATTATAACCTAGGCTGTAGTTCAGCTGGGCAGAAAGAACTGGCAGTTGGAGAGGGTTCATTGGGACCTCCTTAGCACAAAGGAGTCCATCTCCCACACCTTGTGTCTGTGGGCAGAACTTCTATGTCCTCAATCATAACTTTATTCCTTGGGTTCAAAAACTGAATGGTAGGAGAAGGGTTTTTAACACTTTGTTGTGTCAATTGACCTGGACAAGCTCCAGAAGTGGGCTTGTGAGAACCTCAGGAGGTTCAGCAAGGCCACATGCAAGGTCCTACATCTGAGTCAAGACAGTCCTTGGTATCAGCACAGGGAGGAAGGGATGAAGAGCAGCTCAGTACAGAAGGACTTGGGGGTTCTGGTGGATCAAAAGCTGGAGAGGAGGTGGCAATGTGAGCTCCCAGCCCAGGTGGACAATCACATCCTGGGCTCACCCCCAGCAGGGTGGCCAGCAGGGCAGGGAGGGGATTGTGCCTCTGCTCTGCTCTGGGGAGAGCTCAGCTGCAGTGCTGGGGCCAGCTCTGGAGTCCTCAGCACAGCAGAGACAGGGAGCTGGTGGAGCAGGGCCAGAGGAGGCCACAGACATGATCTGATCTCTCTCTCTTTTCCTCTCCTGGGCCTTGTTAACACTTGGAAACTTGTCAGAATCACCACTGAAGTAAATGAGCAGAGCTAAATAGCAGAGAGGAATTCATGGAGCACCCTGAGACAGAAATAACTATTCCAAGGGATATTTTTTGTCTGCACCAGACAATGTGGCAAATTTCCAAGCTCTTGGCAAACCCTCACCAACATAAGGATAACATTTATTGTCTCTGGGTGCTTAATTATCCTGTCTCTAGAGATTATCAGATCATCTGGGTGAAGAGGTCCCTGGCAATCTCTCTGTGAAATCAAACAGTTCATCTACAATGCAAATAAGATGCAAATCTATACCCTCCACCCAATATCTCAGCATCCAGCTGCTGAATCCATTCCATCCACAACCCAGCTTCTCCCCTAAATTCCTCAACTTTATCCCCTCAAAAATCTCTGAAGGCAGCAAGCTTGTGGGGTCTCTGAGATGGGGCAGAGGCCAAGGACATGCAGCAGGCAGATCTTGCTGTAGATCTGGTCCTGTCCACTGCTGCTGCTAGAAAGAGTGTCACTGGCTACAGGAGGAACCAGGAGCATGGAGGGGTTGATGGCTTGTGCTGTCATAGCCTCAAACACTTCATCAAGATTTAACCATCACCACAGCCTTGCATCATCTCAACAGACAAACTCATTGGGAAGTCTCCTAACCAAGGCAGAACAGTGGCAACTGCTGCTGCTTTTTGTTTCTTGGCTTTCTTGCTTTCATCTAGAGATGAATCTGTAGGGAAACTTCCCTGTAGAAGAGAAACCTTTCACACATCCAGGCTAAGGCTACAGAAAAGAAACTCAAAGTGGAGCACAGTGTCCTTCAGCTGCACCCCTGCAAGTGCTTCATGCATTGGGCTGCAGGAAGAAGAGTGTGGCCAGCAGGTCAAGGGAGGTTCTCCTTCCTCTCTCCTCTGCCCTAATCAGGCCACAGCTGGAGTCATGGCTCCAGGTCTGGGCTCCCCAGCTCCAGAGAGCCAAGGAACTACTGGAGAGTGTCCAGTGGAGGCTAGGGAGATGCTGAGGGCACTGCAGCAGCTCTGGCAGGAGGAAAGGCTGAGAGCCCTGGGGCTGCTGAGCCTGGAGAAGAGCAGCCCCAGAGGGGAGCTGCTCAATGCTGAGCAAGAGCTGAAGGCTAGGGGCAAGAGGCTGGGGCCAGACTCTGTTGAGTGGTGGCCAGGGCCAGGCCAAGGGGCACTGGGCACCAAGTGGAAGCCAGGAGGTTGCATCTGAACAGGAGGAGAAACTTGTTTGGTATGAGGCTGTTGGAGCCCTGGCCCAGGCTGCCCAGAGAGGCTGTGGAGTCTCCTTGTGTGGAGAGATTCCCAAGGCAGCTGGAGGTGACCCTGCTGGAGATGGGGGGAGGTTAAACCTGATGCTTCCCAGAGGTCTCTTCCACCCCCCCAGCACTCTATGATTCTAAGGCACCCCCTCCCACCACTTCATTCCCTGTCCACAAGGTCTTCCTGACACAAAAATCACACTGCTCCTCGTTCTCCAGTAGCCAACCACCATCCCTCACCTTGATCTGTGCAGAGGATCAAAAGCAGGACAGCAAGGAGGGAAGCCTTCATCTTCTCTCAGTCGTCTCCAGAGCCCCGGAGGAACACCCTCACCTGAGGACAGGATATATATCTTCCCTGCCTTTGGACTGAGTGATGATGAAGACAACGATTTGGAAAGAGTGGGCAGGGATCATGCACTGCATGAGAGGCTAGGAATGCACGTGGGTTGTTCTCTCACCTTGATGTTGCCTTCAGGCTGGTCTGATGGGTCAGGAGAGGAGTGAAAGCACTGAGGCAATTCATGCCATTGATTGCTTTTAACACTTTAATCACTCTATGGTCAGGCTAGCAGCACTAGTGATGTCTGAGGAGGGCTTTTTGTACTCTTTAGCTCCAGTCTGGTTAATCACATCTGTGGCCAGATCTCTGAGTGAAGGTAGCTCCTCCAAGCAAAATGGTCAGGACAGGCTGAGAGAGTTGGGGTTGTTCAGGCTGGAGAAGAGAAGGATCCCAAGAGACCTTCTGCTGCCTGCCAGGAGCTGAAGGGGCTACAGGAAAGCTGGGGAGGGACTGTTCAGGAGGTCAGGTAGGGATAGGACTAGGGGCAATGGATCCCAACTAGAGGAGGTGAGATTTAGATGGGATGTGAGGAGGAAGATCTTCCCTGTGAGGGTGGGGAGACACTGGCACAGGTTGCCCAGAGAGGCTGTGGAAGCCTCATCCCTGGCAGCTTTGAAGGCCAGGCTGGCTGGGGCTGTGGGCAACCTGCTGTAGTGGGAGGTGTCCCTGGCAGGGAAGGGGTTGGGACTGGATGATCCTGAAGCTCCCTTCCCACCCTGACAGTTCTAGGGTTCTATAAGTGGCAGAAACCAATAGCTTCATCTGGGTGGATTGTTGCCAAGGCTTAGACCTGGAGGACTCCCAATGTCTAGAGTCAGCACAGACCTAGCTGTGCATTGATGGTTAGCAGTAGAAACAGGAAACCTCTTCTAATTTCCTCTTTGCCTACAGTAGCTTCTGGTCACCTACTTTGTGTGACTACCAAGTCCTAACCACTCTATACCTCCTGGTGCTGAGAGCAGCTGCAGGCAGAGAGCAAAAGCTCTGGGGTTCAGCTGAAGGAATGGAGACATTGGAGGTTGGTTTCCAGCTTTGCAACACCTCAGCAAAAGGTAAAAACATCTTGGTCCTCCTTCCACGTGGAACATCCATCAGAAAGTCCTGCTAGATGCTAGCCAGTTGCAATGGTCTCAGCCTTTATGGTTTCTCTACATGTTTATGACTTGGGTGGAGCTGGAGCTGATGATTTCAGTCCCTCTGGAGCCTTCATTTGACTCCTTGCCCCAATTCTGCTTCCAAAGAAAGAGTTAGCAGGATGCTTGGTGCTGGATAATCAGCAGACATCTCCTTGAGTCATTACTCCCCAAGCCACCAAAGAGCAGAGAGGGTGAAGCAGGAGGAGCCCCTTTGAATAAAGCCACTTGGGCAACCAGCTTGCCCCTTCCTTCTCCACCCTGCAAGACTCAGTCTGCAGGAAAAAAAAGTAGAGACTCAGCTGTAGCTACACAGCCTGGGGTTTAGAAGGTGGAGATGCAGAAGGAGAAGAGGCAGATGCTCAGAAAACATGTGGAAGAAAGATTAGGTGGATGAGGAGAGGGTTCAAGTGGCTGGAGGTCAGCTTTAGCTTCTGGGCAGGAGATCAGTCAGCTGAGCAAGTGCCACTGAAGCAGAGCTCATGCTCATCAAAGATATTTAGGGCATCTGCTGGGACTAATCCATTGCTCATCAGAGTGAAGGTATGGCCAGAGGAAGTTCAAAGGGACACCAAAACCTACAGGGTCTTCCTTTTCAAGGAGGGGGAAAAAAGGGAGGTTTTGGGTTGATTTGCAGGTATCTTTGAGGTTTCTGCCACCAATATTAAAGCATGAGGTCTGCCAACACAGCTGCTACAAAGCAGGTTCAACAGGATGATGAAGTCAGCCCTGAAAACCCCATGAGCACCAACCATTCCTGGCCAATGGACAGCCACCTGGGGGTGGGGAACACCACCACATCTCTTGCCCAACAGATGAACTCCTGCCAGAATCAAGGCCTTCATGCTACCCTGGATGCCAGAGAAGGTGTGTCAGTCCTCCTAGATGTCACAGGGTGGCAATCAAAGAGCTAGACCTACTCCAAGGAGTAAGGATTGCCCAGTGTGATTCACTGCACGACAAAGAAACATCTCTGACTCAACTTCTTCCCTCCAAGGACTGATGGTGTGAAGACCTCTTCTTTGACACACAAGTGGAGAGGAATCATCTGGTCCAGAGCTTCAAACCTGCTGCTCATTGCCAGCAGGAAGCTGATCTGCAAGGCCATGGGAAGTGGGCCACCAGCAGTCTGTTGGCAGAGGTGGTTTGGTGGACAAGGGTGCTCCATGGACCATTTGGCATTTGGAGGGTTGCTGGTGGCCCACTGAGCCAGATAGTTGGGAAGTGACCATCTTGGCCTCAGGTATGTCAGGTGTGGGACTGCCATGGCTGGCATTTCCTCAGAGGCACCTGGGAGACCACAGGTGGTGATGGTGTCACCTTGGATGGTCAATGCATGGAAGCATCATGACTGCAGCATGGAAGGCAGTGCTTGGTTGGGTCAGGGCAGAGAGTTCCAGCAAAGGTTGTCCCAGTGTCCAGCATTACAGAGCAGAGGAGAGACTACAGCTAGAGCAGGAAATAAAATACATCCAGAACCATCTTCACCATGGAGGCCAGGAGGTGAACATCAACAGGGCTCCTTGTGAGCAGGGCTTCCCTTGGTGCTGTCTCCTGGTTTCTCTGCAGACATTGAATTGACCTGTGGAGGTTGGTCCAGCTTAAAACCTTGCCAGGGAAGGTGCCAGCAATTAAAATGATTAATTAAACATGGCAGAGGATGACATCACAGATCAGAGAATGCTCCCAGGAATTGGTTCTTTCCCTTGTTCAGGTGAAGCCTGGAAGATCAGACCAGGTGAACCATGTCCTCCAGGAGGAGACCTTGGTCCTTGAGTCTGCTCTGGGCTGGTGCAGGCTGTTGTGTTGGAGCTGGGGAGTAAACACAGCTTCATTTGCCTTCCCTCTGTGATGCTCTGGCTGTTGAGTCCTCCTGGGTGGAGAACAGAGATCAGAAGGCAATGAGCAGAAGGCAGCCATAGATCTGGTCATCTCTAGGAGCCTCATACTGCCTTCTTCTCAGGAAAGGCCTCAGGAGAAGGTGATGAGGAGGGACAGAAAGATCATGGCTTGGTCTCACCAGATCTCTTCCTTTTCTTTGCCCTAAAGTTGTTAATTATTCATCTTCCCTGGGGTCAGAGCATGCCGTCTGCCTCATCACTCCTTAGGTGGCATCTCAGAAGGCTTTATCTACCTCAGCATCATCCCCATCTGTACCTATTGCCATTTCCCACCCCACAGCTAGCACACCAGGGGCTGCCAAGGGCTGAAGGGCAGAATTGGTTCTCAGCAGCAGAGATGACTGCACCACTAGGGCTTTTTCACCCCTAAACTAAACCCATGGAAGCAACTGTAGGATCTGACCTGGTCTTGTTCTCCATCCTTGATTTGGAGTGGGGTGGTGAGGGAGGCAAAGGCCAAGTCAGCATGGTGCCACTTGAGTACCACTTGTTTTGGGCAAGGAAGATGATAGTTTGAAGCACACTTTGCCCTAGGAGAAGAAGCAGCTCTGCATGGTGAGCACCCTCTGGGTGAGGGCAAGCTCCAGCTCTTCCCATCCTTGAACCCAAGGACAGTGACTGGCTCTTTCTCTGCATCTTTCCTTGGGGATTTATTTGTGCTTGGTCCTGCAAAGCTCATCCTTCCTGATTGTGAGCTCCTCAAAAGCAGAGCAACAAGAGAGGTTGCCACCACCATCCCACTGACATAGATCTGCCCCTACCTCAGACCTTCAAAGATGTTTGAGTGCTTGACTCCCGGAGAAGCTTGAAGCTAAGCCCACCCATGGGGTTACTGCAAACTAACATGGCTTTAAACCCTTTGCATGCCAAAAGGCTGAAGGACCCAGACCTTCTGGCAGCTCCTGTCCCACCTCCCATGCACTCCCCATTCCTGGCCAGCTACTCACCATGGGAATCCTGCTGGGGGCCAGAGATTCTTAGGTTCAAGAAGACAGCGTGGGCAGCCTGGGGCCAGCTTCCAGCAGGGTGTTGAAATCCTGCTGAGAACCTGCCCTTGGGCTTCCTCTCTTTCAAGCAGGGCAGGGAAATGGTGGCCCAAGGGCATCCCAAATCTGGGGCTCCTAGGATTACCTGATTTTATGGCATCTCTGGGTCTCCTCTGTTGCCCAAATCCCAGCTGGGTCTCAGTTAAGTTACAGACAGGATCTTATCTCTGCTTGAGGGCATTAACCAGCAGTGATATCTGGGTCTCACAAGCTCCACAGGAGGTCACCACCCTTCCAGTTGCCCTGGGGCTGGAACCAGGCTGCAGAAGAGCTGTCATGGAGGCAGCTGTGTCTATACCACTAAGACATGGAAAGCCCATACAGAAGTTCAAGGGCTGTCCCACAGTTGTCCATGCTGTTCGACCATGAGCATGCTCCTCAGCATGTTTTTGGCTTGACCAACTTAGGGCCACCCCTGACAATGCCACATCTACTTTCCAGATCATTTTAGATTCAGCCACCTTATCTTGGAGGGGGGAAAAAAGCTTGGCACCAGCTGAGCCCAGGGCCAGGAACAGACACAAGCTGTTCCCCATGCTGTCCTTGACCTTGTCATGACCAGAGTGTTGCCAACTCACTAGAACAATACCATTGGAGATGCCAACTCATCATCTCCCAAGAAGCCTTCAGAAATCTCTGCCTGGCTGAAACAGTAGGAGCCACACTGATGTGGTCTGTGTTGTGCTGATCAAGATTGTCTCCTCCTCCTCCTCATCTCCCTTTGTTTAGCTCTCTGTGGAATTGCATGACCAACCTGACCACTCTGCTTGCAACAAGCTCAGCCCTGCAGTGAGTCACCACTCAGCCATTTCTAAGCTCTTTATTCTTCTTCTTGGTGGCTGCAGAATCCTTTGGCATGAGCAGCTATTAAAAAAAGAAACCCCATAACTGAGACATCTCTTCTCCATCCAGCTCAATCTGCCTTCACATTGACCTTTCCCTACTTGAGCAGCAGAAGTTTAGGTGATGTTCTGGGGCCAGAGGGACAAAATGACTGCAGGGTGCTTAGGGGACCAGGAGGTGTTTCTAAACCCCCTTCTAAAGCTTGCCTGAGTTATTCCATAGAGACCTCATCACAATCCAGGCCAAAGAATGGGTTTGGGAACCCTGAGCAGCACTGCAGTTCCCAGCACCCCTGTGAGAGGTCTCATCCCCAGACACCTCCTTCTGATTACAGTGATGGCAGCACTCATAAGGATCTGAAACATAGCAGAGATTGAAGTGCTGGTTGGTTGCTGATCAGCTTCTGTTGATGACTGTCTGGATGGAAGAGGTGGCACAGCAGAGCTTGAAAGAAAACAAGCCAAGAGTTAACCTATAGGTGACCTATGGGAAGGGATTAGAAGCCTCCTGCTTGGCTCCACCTTAGCAGATAAAGAACCTTCTCTGATTCCAAGAGAAGGGGAGGGCTGGATGCAATCCAGCAAGCTAGAAACACAGCCTTTCTCCTGAAAGACATCAGATTTCTCCCTCACCATCCTGTCCAGCAACACAGAGACAACCCCAGGGAAGGACTGGAAGCTACCTCAGCTTGCAGAGACCTTTCCCTCCCCCTCCTCTCAGGCTCACAGCAGCAGGAGGACATGATCAGCCCTCCTGTGGCTATGACAGCAGCTCTTCAAAGGCTTATTTCTGAGACAAGCCAATCACTCATAATTGCAGACTAATCCAGGCTGGGATTAAGAATATTAATTAAGTAATTTCTTGGCATTCTTCATGCCCCATCTTGCAGCAGCTCAGGATTAAGGGTTGCAGAAGACACACTGAGAGCTTGGGACAAGTTTTTCCTCAGTCTTTATTGTCTTTTGAAGGACACAAGTGTTCAGTTGGCCAAAAACATCCCCATTATGGCTAAAAAGAAGCCATAAGAGAACCAACCTTTCCATCATCTACTCATTCCCTGTAGGACATCCCATGATGGGCAGCCACCCCTCTTCCACAGCTTCACAGAACAAGAGTCAATTCTCCTTCAAAGAGCCCAAATCTGATCTCCTGGAGTTTTATCCTTGCTTGGGAGCCTTTCCTCTGCCCCTCACTAGAATATCCTTGGTGTTATCATCAGAGGGATCCAATTTCCCAGAGCTCCATTGGTGGCTTTCCACCCTTCCTTGGCATCAGCAGCACCATGGTTCAGTGATGGGTGGAAGGTTGGACTTGATGATCTCCAAGCTTTCTTCCAACCATAAAGATTCTATGTGGAGGTGATTTCAGAGCAGTCCTAACTTGGCTGATTGTTGACCAGCACAGAGGACAACTATGTCAATCCAGGGAGCTCCTTAAAGCACCACTTTCCCCTCTGCCTAAGCCACAGACTTGATCTCCTGTCCTGCTAACCCACCTTGGAAAAGGAAATGCCTCCCCTCAGGGTGTTCAGAAACAGCCCTGAAGCCCACCAAGGATTGTCTCAGCTATTGCTCCACTCCTTTCCTCTCCTACCAACAACAAAAATCATTTCCCTTTAAATTTTCTGCTCCATTTTCCCATATTTTCCTCTTTTTTTTCTTGTCATTTTTGCAGCCTCAGACCTCAAGGGAAGGAAACAACCCTCTGGAAACCTTGCAACATTTCTCTTCCTGACATCTCCACAGGAGTTTTCCCCAACCTCTCACATGTCTGCCAGACTACAGCTGCTTTGTTTGGGTTTTATTTTTCCTCCTCTTAATCTGATCACTCCCCAGGGAGCAGAGGATAAGCAGCAGCTCAACAGCAAATACTCCTCACTGAGGTCTTCTCCTCCCACCCACTCCCTCCCCCCTCCTTCTCTGCCCCAATTAAGATGAATCAGCCAAATCCTCATCTCTCCAAACCACCTAGGAGTGAGCAAAAGGCCCTGCCATTACCCAGCTGAAAGAACATCTCAGCAGCTTTGGTGACCACCCAAGCAGGGGAGTTGGACTAGATGATCTCCAGGAGGCCCTTCCCACTTCAGGTGGATTTAGAGCCCCATTGCAGGAGTTAGGTGCCTCTCTGATGGAAAGGTGATGGCTTAAGGCTGGGAGAAGACAATCCAAGAGTTTCAGAAGCTGGCCCAACCCAGCCAAGTCATGGAGCACATCCCAGGGTGGATGTGAGCTAAACCAGCATTGGCTTCACTCATGTTTTAAAGGAACTCAGTTCAAGTACCTGACTTCCAACCCAAATCAGCAACCACCACCACCACAAGTGGCTTGAAATGAAGCCAGGGGAAACACCAAGAGAGCTTTGGACTGCAGCAACCTCAACACCAGCCCTGAGATGCCAGAAGGCTTTGCTGCCAATGCACCAGTTTGCTTCCAGCTGGGGCTCACTGGTAATGTAGCATAAGGGCTGTCAAGTACATGCTGATCCCAGCATGCTCCCATCCCATCATAGTCTGCTCCAGCTCCATGACCAGGCACCATCCTTTCCCTAAAAATCTGGGGCTGGACACTTTAATTTCTGCTAGGAATACAGGAAGCTGAGGCAGAGCCAACTGAGGCAAGAAGAAGAAGGTAAGTATGGCCCCACAGGAGATGTCTTCTCCTAGCCCAAGGTGAAACCTTATTAATCCAGCACCTTCTCCTGCCATGACATTGGCTCCCTCCCACATTTTCACCTGGAGTCTTTGTGCAAGTGCACAGATTTGGCACAAAAATACCCTGAACATCTAAAACCCTGAGCCAAGCCTAGGTCTGCCCCCAGCTCAGTGCTGTCATTGCCTTGGGTTCCCTCCCCAAGCCAATCCAGAGGCTGAAAAGGACACAGAGCTCAACTCCATCCACCACAGCAAGGAGACAGATTGAGATCTCATCTCATTTGTCAGGACAATTAACACACTCATTCAATCTTCTGCCCAGACTCTGGAGGAGGAAGAGGAAAGAGCCAAAGCACTTGGTTGGCAACACAGAAAAGGAACTAAAAGTTCACCTCCAAGTCCCTGCAGTCAGCATGTGTCACAAGCCAACAATGCCTGGCTCAGCTAGAAACCAAGATGGTTTATTTTTTTAACTTAATATACCCCAAAAGAGGCACAAAATATCCCTATTAACCTCTTTTTTTAGACCTCTAGCCCAGCTCCACCCCTCCAACATCTGCAACAGCATGGAAAGGAAGCTTCCACGAGCACCAAGGCAAGCATGAGGAGGTAACAGGACAGAAACCAGCTCAGAACTCAAAGTCCTCATCAGTCATGTCGATTGCCCAAGCAAACTTCTCCCTCTGTGTCTTGTTGTAGATCTTCTCAATGGGCACACCAAACTTCTTGCACCTGAGAAGGACAGAAGGCAGCAGTGGGGATGTGCCACCCCAGCCTGCTCTGCTCCCACCACAGTGGTCTTCTCCTCCCCTTCTACTCTGCCCTAGTCAGGCCACAGCTGGAATCCTGGCTCCAGGTCTGGGCTCCCCAGCTCCAGAGAGACAAGGAACTGCTGGAGAGAGTCCAGTGGAGGCTAGGAAGATGCTGAGGGCACTGGAGCAGCTCTGGCAGGAGGAAAGGCTGAGAGCCCTGGGGCTGCTGAGCCTGCAGAAGAGCAGCCCCACAGGGGAGCTGCTCAATGCTGAGCAAGAGCTGAAGGCTGGAGGCAAGAGGCTGGGGCCAGATTCTGCTGAGTGGTGGCCAGGGCCAGGCCAAGGGGCACTGGGCACCAAGTGGAAGCCAGGAGGTTGCAGCTGAGCAGGAGGAGAAGCTTGTTTGGTGTGAGGGTGTTGGAGCCCTGGCCCAGGCTTTGCAGAGAGGCTGTGGAGTCTCCTTGTGTGGAGAGATTGCCAAGGCAGCTGTGGGTGACCCTAGGCAAGCTGCTGGGGGTGACCCTGCTGGAGCAGGGGGATTGGACTAGATGATCCCCAGAGGTCCCTTCCAACCCCTGCCAGCCTGTGGTCCTGCAAACAGCTCTCTGCAGGAAAGGAAGCCTTAGCTTTGGACTTTGCTGGCCTCCTCCAGCACCTCCAGGGCTTGGGCAGGTTTCTTTGGACAGAAACAGTTTATTCTTCTCCCTGAAAGGCTCAGGGCTGTTTATCCCCCTCCCTAGGATGTGCCAGGTGATCTTTACATCTCTGAAGGATCGTTTTCCACATGGCATGCTCAGGACTTACCAAGCTATGCTAATCCTGGGGTCCAGGTAATTCAGCTTGGAGGTGCCCAGAGCTATCTGCTTGTTCTCCTCCTTATCTGTGGCCTGGACATTCAACTTGGCCAATTGCTCTTCCAGCCTCTTCAACAGCTTCTTTTGCTTCTCCACGTTGCTGAGGGCAGAAGAAGAGCACCACAGGCAGCACATTAAGAAGGGAATAAGCAATTGAAGTGAAATCCAGAGAAGCATGGGACAGGAGGAGACACCCAGGACACCCAACCAAGGCATGACAGCTCTGATGAGCTGCAGGGACTTCACCATTCCCACCCAGAACATCTCCTGAACAGAGATGCCTCTACAAAATAGGACTGGAAGAGTCACTCACACTTCTGCTTTGGGATCTTTTGTGTCTTCAAGCTCCTCTTCAGCTTTCTTCAGCTTCTCCTGGGCTTCCTCCACCTGTTGCTTCTTGGCATCGATCTGTGAAGGTAAATACAAAGTGAGCCAATGTTCCTGACCTCCCCTGAAGGTTTCACCTGCCTCCTTTTTTCTCCTTTCCTCTGCTCCTCAGTTTTTCCCCAGTCCTACACCAGAGACAACAACTTGACCCTGCAGCATCTGCTGGAGATCAAGTGTTTCTCAGCATCTTGTGAGAGATCCTCACAGCACAGATGTCACTTCAAATTCTCTGTTCTCCTTGAGCAATTGCCCAAGACTAACTGCCTCATAGCAGTGCTGGAACCTTCTGCAAAGTCCTAAGTTGACCCAGTAGAGTGAATAAAAGCCAAGGACAATCCCAAATGGTAGTTTGAGGTCTTCTCCACAGCAGATCCATGAAAACTCAGCTGCTTTTCCTGCAAACAGTCAGATGGGGGGAAAAAAAATACCCAGACTCCCTGGTCTAGAGTCAACTGTGTTGAAGCTGTGCCACCACAACAGGTTTGAAGACACCAGGTGGTGAAAGAAGAGCAGCAAACTCTGTGCTTCATCCAACATTTGAGCTTAACCCAATCCCTCTCCACCCTGGGCTGCTGATGTCTCTTCCCTGGTGAAGAATGCCACCATTCCTGGAGGGAACCTTTGGTCTATGTGATCTCTTTGGCCATCAGGTTATTCACCTTCCTTCTCCCCCCCTCCAAAAAAAAAAAGCAGATCAGGTCTAGGGGCTGCCAGTTTCATGCCTCACCTTGGTCTGGAGGATTTGCATGGATTTGGCAAAGGTTTTTGGGGTGGACCTCTGATGGTTGCAGAGGATGGCCACAGCTCGGTTAGCTCGGTTGTAGGAGAGGAGCTTTCCTGCAACGTTGTCTTCAGCTGGAAAGAAAGGGAAGCATCACTTCTGTCTCCTTGCTGGGAGATGGGAAAGGTAGAGAATGGTCCAGAGGAACAGAAAATTGGTTTTTTTCCCCATCCTTCCTTGGGGGAGGGCAAGACTGGTTGCAAAACTTGGTGAAGGACTCTTGAGCATCACTGGATCTGATCAGGTGCCTCAAAACTCCTGCATCAAAGGGAGGCAGCTGAATGGTTTGGGTTGGAAAAGACCTTCTAGGTCATCTAGTGCAACCTCTCTGCAGTCAGCAGGGACACTTTCAACGAGATCAGGTTGCTCAGAGCCCTAGGGTCCAACCTTACCTGGTACCATTCCAGGGATGGGACATCTCCCACCTCTCTAGGCAACCTGGTCCAGGCTCTCACCACCCTCAGTGTAACAAATTTCTTCTTTAGGTCTAGTCCTAACCTCTCACTTAGTTTAAAACCATCACCACTTGTCTTGTTGACCTGCTAAAAGGACTGTCCCATCTTCCTTACAGGTCTCCTTTAAGTATTGAAAGGTCACAAGAAGGTCTTCTTGGAGCCTTCTCTTCTCCAGGCTGAACAACCCCAACTCTCTCAGCCTGTCCTCACAGCAGAGGGGTTCCAACCCCTTGATCATTCTTGTGACCTCCTCTGGACCTGCTCCATCAGATCTCTGTCCTTCTTGTGCCTAGTTCCCAATCTGCTACACACCCCCATAGGTTTCCTACCACCTTACAAGGTGGTAAGCAGTCCCAGGGACCTCCCAAGGCAATGGATAGACATCCCTCAGCCCACTGGGGATACCAAGACCACCATTAGTAACTCACACTTAGTGAGTGCCTTGAGTTGCTCCTGCAGGGTGATAGAGGCATTGTAGGTCCTGAAGACTTTGGCAGTCAACCCATCCATCAGTCTCTGGAGATGTTTGTTCAAGATGACTGTCTGGAGGAAGGAAGACAGGACAAAGTTCAAGAGCACAAGCAGAAGCCAGGACAATAAAACACTTATTCTTTTCAATCTTCTGCCTAAGCAACCAAACTGGGCCTTGTCAAACACATCTCCTGGAGCTTGCAGATCTGTTTGTTGGGTCTCATCCTCCAAAATCCTGGCATTCATTCCACCCTAAACCTACAAAGAGTTTCTCTGGAAGTCCAGCAATTTCTGCTCTTCTAGGTCCAAGAGGACACAGGGAATGGTTTTGGTTGGAGGAGACCTTTAAGAGGTCATCTAGTCCACATCTGACATCCAGCATCACATCACACACAGATCATATCTGATGCCTCTGTCCTACAGAGCCCATGGGGCTGCAGAATCACAGAATCATTAGGGTTGGAAGAGACCTCTAAGGTCATCAAGTCCAACTGTCAAGAGTGGAAACAGAAGATGCCAGGAAGAGTCAACTAGGGTTTGGAAGAAGCCTCACTTGTCCCATGATGCCTATCACAGAGAGGAGAAGCCTAGTCAGACCTAAGACAGGCAAGTGGCTTTGTAGGGGGTGCAGGAAGAGATGGACCAAGGGTGGCAGCACCTCCACACCCATCCTGAGGAAGAGGATGGAGGAGGTGTTTTGCAGAGAAGTAACTCAGGAGAGGAAGCTGCAGCACATCTCTTCCAGCATCCCTGGGCTCTGGCAGCCTCTCAGGCTTCTGCTGAGCCCCACTGAGGTGTGAAGCATATCACAGACAGTGGAGGATTGAGACCTCCAGCAGTGCCTTGAGCTGCATGCATGTGGGCAGATCTTTCTTCAGGTAGTTCCAGTGGTGGAGAGGAAGGAGTTAGTACCAAGCTAAGGGATGCCATTGGTGTGGCACCACAGCCTAGGAGCCTGAAGGTTGGACAGGAGTGTCTCAGGTTTGCTTCTCCTCCCTCTAGCCTATCAGTGCTGTCTCAGAAGCTTAGAGGTGACAACTCACATTGAGCCTGTCAAAGAGGTCATCTCCTGGGTCTTTGTTCTTCATGAATAGCTGCAGGTTCTTGAACACCTAAAGAGAAGGAAAAGATGCCCCAGGTCAGGGATAAGGAGAAAACTGCTCCTAGACATCTCCCTCATCTCCATCTGCCTCCTCATCCAGACAGGCTGTGAATCACTCATGTCTAACAACCTACCACACCTCCAACCTTCTCAACTTCAAGGGCTGCCACTGGGACCTCAAAGTCACTGGTGCCACAGGTTGTTTCCTCCCATCTCTGGCACTCCAGTTTCCCCCACAAACACCCTTAAAATCATCTGTCTCCCAGGCAAAACAACCAATAGGATACCAACGAGGACAACTCAAGTCCTAACACCCACCAGTCAACTGAGGATGCTCCAGCAGGAGGCAAGATGACTTCTCTCATGCTTCATGGTCTAGAACAGCCCTCAAAGCCCTACCCCAAAGACTCTCCAGGACAGGGTCACCATATGTGTCCCCTCAGCACAGTTGCATCTCCTGCTGCCAACCATGGTGTCAAAACACAGGAGGCATCTTTGCAACAGGTTTCAGGTGAAGGTTTGGGACTGGTGACCACGGAGACAACCAAGCCACCTAGGTCACCCTGCACCAAACACTGCCCTGTTGGTCACTACCTCCACTTCCTTGCTACTCACCATCTTCTCCACAGAGACTTTGTTGTAGTAACGGATGGAGTCCTTCCCCAGGAAGTCAAACTCCACCAGGTGCCTCTGCCCCTCCAGGCTGGGGTGCAGCTTGATGTGCTCCACGCGCAACGAGCAGCAGCCAACCGTGTCGGCAGTCTCCCCTTCCTCCTTCTCATTGCCAGCTCTCAAGGCCAGCTGGAAGGAGACAGGGAGACATCCAAACCCAGCCCACCTCAGTTCCCCTTTCCAAACTGGATGTGGACACAAAGGAAGAGGCAAAAAACACACCACCCAACTTCTCAGGAGCATGCCTCTCTGAAGAGCTGCTGGGCTCCTGGTGGAAACCAAGGGGTGACTTCCTCCACCAGGAGGATATTTCATTGCTCTAAGAAACCCTAAAATATTCCACCCCCACCCCAAAAATAACGTTATCCACCTCTCCAGTGGGACCTTTGTCATGACATGCAGTCCAGGAAGGACAGTAGAGCTCCTGCCCTGCCACACAACTACATCTTCACTCAAGCATCAGTAGATGGTAGAACCATTTTGTTGCTCAGGTTGGAAAAGACCTTAAGATCATCAGGTCCAACCATTAACCCAGCACTGCCCAAGTCCACCTCTAAGCCATGGCTCTCAACAGCACATTTACACATCTTTAAAGGTCCCTTCAGGGATGGTGACTCTACCACTGCCCTGGGCAGCCTCTTCCAGGGCTTCAGAACACTTTCCATGAAGGAATTGTTCAATGTCCAATCTAAACCTCCCCTGGCCCAACTTGAGGCCAGCTCCTCTTGTCCTATCACTTACTCCTTGAGAGAAGAGCCCAAGCCCCACCTGGCTCCAGCTTCCTCTCAGGGAGCTGCAGAGAGCCAGAAGGTCTCCCCTGAGCCTCCTCTTCTCCAGCCTAACCAACCCCACTTCCCTCAGCTGCTCCTCACAGCACTTGTGCTCTAGCCCCTTCCCCACCTTCCTTGCCCTTCTCTGGCCACACTCCAACACCTCCATGTCCTTCTGGGAGTCAGGAGCCCAAACCTGACCCCAGGATTGGAGGTGTGACCTCCCTAAGTGCCAAGTACAAGAGGACATGGGAACCATCCTTCATGGTCACTAGTGACAGCCCAAGTCCTCATCCCTCGCGATCACTGTGACTCCTCACGTGGAGCAACCCTGACTAGGACAACCAGTAGACCCCAAAAACCTCCAGAGGTGGCAAATCACCTAAGCTAAACCCCAAATTCCATCAGGATGGAGGAGCTGAGTGAGGCTGCAGATACCTTATCAATGAAGTAGAGGGCCACTGCTATTTGCCTCTTCCTCATCTCCTTGGACTTCCAGTCAGCCTGGTACTGAGCCCGGATACTGTGGACAACGTCCTTTAGGCGACGAGCAACCTCATACTTCTGCCAGTCTTTCTCCCCCTGGAAAGAGAGGTGAAGAACCAGCTCCTCAGCTTCTTCCCACCCCTCCCAGAATCATTGGAAGAGACCTTTAAGTTCATCAAGTCCAACCATCCACCCTCTCACCCCCATGCCACTAAACCATGGCCCCAGCTACCACATCTTGATGCTTTTTGAACCTCTCCAGGGATGGTGACTCCACCACTGCCCTAGGTAGCCTGTTCCAATGTTACCAGTCAGACCATGCTCTGGAAACCTCCTCCAGCATCTAAATACTGCTCAAACCTCATCATTGTCTTGAGAGGAATCCACACAGAAGAAAAAACAGAGCAGAAACAGCTCATCTAGGGGTTTTGTGCCCTCTGCTGGTGGTGTTGGACTTGAGATCCTGGCCATGTCTGAGTTGTTTACAGTCTGGAGATGTCCTCCAGCAGCTAGCAGCCAGCACAGAGCAAGTGAGGACCCAAGTGGTCAAGCACTGCATGGCCATGGCCACTGCTGCTTAGACAGCACCCACATGGACTGACAATGCCCTTGGCTCAGTTGTGTCCAAGTTGCACCCATGGTCCTTAGCTGATTTGAGGACTGGAAATGGCTTGGAATCACCTTCCTCCACCCAGAGACCTGAGTCCCTCCCATGGCTCTGCAGAGGATGATCCCACCTCCTCCTACCCTCTCTTTACTGGCATAAATCAGAATTGTTTTGGTTGGAAGAGATCTTTAAGGTCATCATGTCCAACTATTAACCCAGCACTGCCAGGTCACCACTAAACCACAGCCCTCAGCACCACATCTCCAGGGCTTTACAATCTCTCCAAGGATGGTGTCTCCACTACTGCCCTGGGCAGCCTGGGCCAGGGCTTGACAACCTTTTGGGGAAGAAATTGTTGCTAAAGTTCAACCTAAACCTCCTCTAGTGCAACTTGAGGCCATTTCCTCAAGACAGGATACTGTTTGCCTTCTTGGCCACCTGGGCACACTGCTGGCTCATCTTCAGCCTCTGTTGACCAACACCTCCAGATCCTCTTCCACCAGCACCTTTCCAGCCACTCTGCCCCAAGCCTGGAGCATTGCATGGGGTTGTGGTAGCCCAAGAGTAGAGCTTGGTCCTTGGCCTTGTTGAACCTCATCCCATGAATGACTTCAACCCCCCAACAGTCTCTCATCCCTCTGGACCTTCTTAGCAGCATCACACCAACCTTTAGCTTGGAGCTGGGGTTCAGCATGATGTACTTCAAAGTGTTCTGGATGTTTTCTGTCCAGGAGGCCAACCAGGTGACAGTGTTGTCAAAGCGTACCTCCTTCCACCTGTGGCCTGCTGGTGGCTCAGGGATCTTGGAGTCCCTGTGGGAAGAGCAGAGATACAACCCTCAGACCATGAGAAGAAACCAGCTCATCAGCTCAACAGTGAGCCAAGGATGGGCACCACCTTGCAACATGACTTGTAGGAAGCACAAAGCCCACCCAAAATTGCTCCACAACATCAAGTCATAGAATGGGTTGGGTTGGAAGAGACCCTTCCAGGTCATCTAGTCCAAACCTCCTGCAGGGAGCAGGGACATCTGCAGCTAGAGCAGGTTGCTCAGGTGATCAGGATGCTGGGGACAAGAGGAGAACATGCTGGGTTGGTTGAGAGTGTTTTGAAGCAAAGCCATAAGGTCTTCATAGGGGTGGTTTGAGACCAATCCAACTCATGGAGCAGACAGCAAACTCTCTCAACCCAACCACTGCTTCTCCTCCCCATCCAGTGAGCATCCTGATGCCTCCAGCCAGCACAGGGGACCCATCACATGAGGAGGAATGGCCTGTTTGGAAGAGAAGCAGAGGAGAAGCAGTTCAGAGTTGTGCCTTCTCCAGAGAGGGTTTGTAGGAGCACTGCAGTGCTTGCAGCTCATGTTGGGTGAACAGTGGAGGTACCAGTGAGAGGTGGAAGCTGCTGATCAAGCTTCCCTGACCTCTGTCCATCCACAGAGTAACTAAAAAGCCAAGCTTAACTGCAAAGCAGATGTTTGGAGGTGACCAGCAGGTGACAGAAGGAGGAAGTTGAAAGCACTGGTTGTAGGAGATCACCAAACCCCACAGCCACTCAGGACAGAGGAGATGTGCAGAGATCCCAGCCCCAAGAGCAGCTCAGCTCTTTCCCCAGGGCCACTCACTTGCTGCAGTTGATGACAACATCTTCTGGCATGATCCTCTTCTTCAGCATGCCCATCTTGGGGTGGTTGCCACGGCCACGGAACAGCCCTGGGGGCTCTGTTTTGAAGTTGCCTATCTTCTCCCTGTGCCCATCAAGGATGCAGTAGCCATACTGCTCCTGGATCTTCTCTGCCTCCTCCTTCAGTTTCTGGAACAAGCACCATCTCAACAAGATGAACCCCAACCCCTCTGACCTGTCACCAGCATCCTTCCCCTGAAGAAAGCAAGGCTGGGAAGGCAGAGCTCCAAGGACTGGAGGAAGACATGAGCATGGGGCCAGGTCCACAGCCAGCAGGTGGCTCATCTCCACCAGCTTTGCAAACCTTCATGGGGATGCTCTGCCCACAGGAGATGTCAATGGAGCAAAGCCTGTGTGCCACCAGCCCCTTAACCAGGTCCACCACCAGGTTAGGACCCTGAATCCTGGTCCAAGGGTGACTGGGACCCTACAGAGCCATGAAACACACAGCTTCTGCAGATGAACCTGATGAAGAGGAATGTGATGGTCATGGAGAGGCCAAAGAGGTCCCAGATCAGGGCAGACCACCAGGAAAGGAGACAAAGCTAGTCCCCAAACCTATCCACCAGCCCCAGATGTCATCAAAACCAGTCCTCACCTGCTTCTCCTCTTTGGGGAGTGCTTTCCTTGCCTCATTCTTGTCCACAAAGTACTTGTGGATCTCCCCAAAGTCACACTTGTCCAGCTCTTGTATTATCTCCTGCTCCTTTGAGGTCATCTCCTGAGCAAGAGATGAGAGGGGCTGGGTAAAGCCAGGAGGCAGAAACCAGCTTCTCCCAGAGCTGCTTCCCATGGCTTTCCTTCAGAGGAGGGAACAGAGACCTAGATGTCAGTTCTTCAGAAGAACCAGGCTACCTCTGCCCAAGGATAGACAAAGCTGCCATGGCAGGAGGCCACCTTGCCTCTAGACCCCTGAGTTTCCATCCAGTGAAGCAAAACACAGGCAGCTCTGTGGTGGAGCAACCTCTAACCTCTGCTGTGGAAAACAAGGGGTCCCCAGGCAGCTTGAAATGACTGCAAAAGCAGCTCTGAAGGTACCTGTGGACACAAACTTGCCCTAGTAGAGGTCTTGCTGCTATTCAGGGTGCTGTGGGACCATGAGGTTGATCCTTTACAGGGACACATGCCCCAAACCACCTGTGAAGCTGTTTGCAAGGTCCAGCACCTGCTTTCTTGGGTAGCACGACTGAAACAGCATCAGAGGCAACACAACTGCCAACATGAAGCCCTCAAAGATGCTGCAGACACCAAGGCCCAACCCAAACTCACCAAGAAGCAAGGAAATAAATCACATCATTTAGAACCTCCTATTTAGAAGGTTAGAGAGAGCTAAGCCACAGCAAAACCTCATCTCCTCCCATCCCACACCACAACCTAGGACCTGCTCAGGGAGGAGAGGTTTAATGCTGAACTTAACATGAAGGAGGGGCAGCAGGGAAGCCCTCCCAGGGAAGATACCTTCCTCCAGTCGTTGAAGAAGTTGTTCTGGAAGATCTCCTTGGTTGTGTATTCATGGTCAAGCATTTTGGCATAGAAGGTGGCAATTTCCTCTGTGGCCAGGCTGAGCTTCAAGGGTTTACCTAGGGAGACCTAGAACCTTTGACATTGGGTATGGGGACAGCCCCAACCCAACCCCACAAGCCCAGGCAGATGTTCTTCAGCTCTCCATGATCTCAACAGTACCAAAACAGGGACATGGAGTGAGAAGAGACCCTGGCAGGACTTATGGGAGAAGGAGGTGCCTGAAGAATCCTCTAACCACCATCAGGTCTTTAGCTGCCCAGAACTCCTATCATGTGCAAAACCTTCCAAGCTTTAAGCCAGGGTTCAGGCTTTATCCAAAGGCACATTTAGGTCCTTTGGTGATTTGTGGTCTGCAATACTTCTTTCCCCTACAGGAGAGAAGATCTGGCTGTTTTGGCCCAGGTCCCACCCCAAGGTGGACATACCATCATAATAAAACTGCACATCATCAGGCAGTGGCTCATAGAGTGGAGCAAAGTAGGGTCCTCGGTGCTCCAGCTGGGTCCATTTCACCCCACCTTCTTTCTTCTCCTCTTCCCACCTTGGACAAATGCAGAGGGATCCATGAGGCATCCATCAGAGCACCCCAACACCCTGGGCTCTCAGGACCTTCTCTCCCAAGGTCACCTGAGGAAGGGGTTCTGTGGCCACCACCACTGCTCACAAAACCCGAGGGAGATTCTGTTTCCTCTGCTACTCTGCCTCAGTTTCTCCACTCCTTCAGAAAAGGAAGACTCCAATGCAAGGCAGGGAAAGGCATCTTGAGGACAGGGACAAGCTTGGTGTGGTGACATGGAGGGACTCAGGGGGAGAGGGAAGGGATGGATCAGTTGGCCAAACTCATGGGCACAGCCAGGGAGACCTCAAGGTCAGCCACAAAGGCAGAGAACCACAGAAAACTTTAGGTTGGAAGAGATCTTTAAGGTCATCAAGCCCAACCATTAACCCAGCACTGCCAGGGCACCACCAAACCATGGCCCTCAGCACCACATCTCCAGGGCTTTCCAGTCCCTCTAGGGATGGTGACACCACCACTGCCCTGGGAAGCCTGGTTCAAGGCTTGACAACTCTTTCTTTCATGGGGAGGGCATGGGGAGCAAAACCTATCCTACAAACACTGTTGTGTATCCAGAACCTTCTGATCTCCCTCCTCCCTTTCCTCCTGCTGAGAGTGTTCAGTTCAAAGCTTAAGGAAGCAATAAAAATCAATAACAACCATTTAAACCAGTAAATAACCCAATAAATAATACTGATAACCAGAGAATGGTCACAGCTTAACCTACAGTATGAAACTGAAACCCCAGTTGGCATCAGTGGCAGACCTGCCCAGAGGCATGCAGCAGGGCACTCACCACTTCCACTTCTCTTCTGTCTCCTCTTTCTCCTCCTTTTTAACCTTTTTCTTGTTCTTTTCTCCTCCTTCTTCCTTAGATTTCCTTTTCTGGCTTTTCTGTGGAGTTTCCTCCTCTCCACTCTTCCCTTTGCTCTCCTCCTTCCCTTTGCTTTCCTCCTTTGGCTTTTTCTCCTTAATTTTCCTCTTTCTCTCTTTCCCTGGCACATTTCCCTTCCCTTCCTCCTCCTCCTCCTCTTTCTTCACCTCCTGCCCAACCTCTGCACCCTGGGTCTCTTCCCATCCTTCATCCCCTTTCTCTTCCACCTCCTTTTTCTCCTCCTTTACTCTTTTACCACCTTCACTCCCCTTTCCCCTTGGATCTCTCTCCTCCAGTTCCTCTCCCACTCCCTTGTCCTCTCCCTCCTCATCTGTCTTCTCCAGTTTTTGCTCCTCTTCCAACTTCTCCTCCTTCTTCCTCCTCTTCTTCTCCACCCCTTCCATTTCCACCTTCTGCTGCTCTGCTTTCCTCTTCCTCTGCTTCCCTACCTTCCCCTTCTCCTCCTTCCCTACTTTTCCCCTCTTCTTCTTCTTCCCTGTTTTGCCCTCCTCCTGCTCTCCTCTCCCATTCCCTTGACCCTGGATGTTGTTGTTGCTCCTTCTCTTGGCTCTGCCCCATTCCCTTGCCTCCTTCCTGCCCCCATCAACACCTTCCTCCTCCTTGATGGCCTCCATCACATCTCCAGGGCTTTCCTCAGATCCATCCTTCTTCCTCCTTCCTTTCCTCAACAATCCCTTTCCCTGCTGCTTCTTCTCTCTTCTCTTCTTTGAGCCTTGGGCATCCCCTTGCTGCTGTGGGACAGGGAGGTTCACCTCCCTCACAGGGGTAAACTCCACATCCATCTCCAAACCTCCAGGCTCTCCAGAGGGAGATGCAAAGCCACCAGCAACATCATCTCTTAGCTTTGGGGCCTGTGGGTAGGAGTCAGGAGGGAAGAAATGCTGAAGTTGGGGAAGGAGAACAGTTATCCCAAAGCCCAGACAGAGGAAGGAGAGGTCCCATGCAGGGCTGGGTCTGGGAGGTGACAATTCCCCTTGACTTTCCTACCCCAACTCCATCCTTGGCCACTGAGAGCTGCTGTCCTAGCACAGGTCCTGCTCTCCAGGCTTTGTGTTGTGACCTACAAGAAAAGCAAAGCCACTTCTCACCTCCCTGGTGAGGAGCAGCCTCCACTTCTTCCATGCACAGCTAGGAGCAGAGCAACAGCTTCTGCTTTGCACCAAAACATCCCACAGGGACTTTTGGCAAGGGACAGGGAGAGTTTGGTTTGGTCCCAGAATGATGTTAGGGGTTGGAAGGGACCTCTGGAGATCATCTGGTCCAACCCCCCTGCCAGAGCAGGGTCATCTACAGCAGGGTGTACAGCATGGCATCCAGCTGGGGTTGGGATGTCTCCAGAGATGGAGACTCCAGCACCTCTCTGGGCAGCCTGGGCCAGGGCTCTGCACCCTCAAAGGGAAGAAATTCCTCCTTCTGTTTAGCTGGAGCTGCCTCTGCTCCAGTCTGTGCCTGTTCCCTCTTGTCCTGTCCCTGGGCACCACTGACCAAAGCCTGGCCCCAGCCTCCTGCCACCCACCCAGGAATTACTGAGCAGCATTGATCAGCTCCCTCCTCATTCTGCTCTTCTCCAGGCTAAGCAGCCCCAGGGCTCTCAGCCTTTCCCCATCAGAGAGATGTCCAAGTCCCCTAACCATTTCTGTAGCCCTTTTCTGTTCCTTCTCCAGAAGTTCCCTGTCCTTCTTGAACAGGAGAGCCCAGACCTGGAGCCAGGACTCTAGCTGTGACCTCACCAGGGCAGAGTAGAGAGGGAGGAGACCCTCCCTGGACCTACTGGCCACACTCTTCTTGCTGCACCCCAGGATGCCATTGGCCTTCTTGGCCACAAGGCCACATTGCTGCCTCATGGTCACCCTGTTGTCTACCAGAACTTCCAGGTCTTTTTCCACAGAAGACTTCCTCAAGCTTCATTTAGGTCAATGCTTCATCACCAGAGCTCAGGGAAGTCTTTGAGTCTGTTTGGGAATGGTGACAGCAAGTTCCACCCCACCTCTCCAAATCAAAACCAACCCCACCAAGGTCTGGAGGAGGTTTCCAAGCAGCTGGAGGAGATCTTACACAATCTCTGCTAACCTCATTAGGACAAAGAGCCTGGCAAAGCATGCTCAGCACTTCCAACCTCATTAGCAGCCAAGCAGCAGCAGATTCATGACTCAGAAGACAATGTCCTACCACCTTTTGGGATTGGCTCCTTCTCCAGAAGGTCTTATTAGAGGCCTCTGCCCTGGACATGAAAGCCCCTGCCTCCAAAACCCAGAGAGGATTAGCCTACTAAGGGACAGCTTTCTGAAGTCCTATCTCTGTTCAGATCTAGCATGGGGTGAGAAGAAGAAACACCCTTTCTCCCAGGCTTTGTGGTTGTCTCCACCAGCCTTTCCCCACCACCTACCTCTGCATTTAGGTAGGTATGTGCACCTCAGCCACCTGCCCCTGCTGACTCCAGCACTCTTGGGGAGGTTGGATGGGGCCAGGAGCTTCCCTTTCCACCCTCAGATCCCAAGATGGGGCCTCAAACCCTCCCCCCTCAGATGGGTTGGGGTTTTTTTGGTGAGCTTTCAGGTCACTGAAGGCACCAGGACATGGCCAAGCTGCCCAGTGAAGGCATCTGCAGCAGGGTGGGCTCCATGGTAGAGGAAGGAACACCAGGCAAGAGGAGAAAAGACAAAGCTTCCCAGTTCTCTGGGCAAAAAGCAACCAGAAAGCAGCTCAACTTACCTTGAAGAGTCTTTTGACCCCACTGGTGGTCCTTGGGGGAGGGTAGATCCAGTCTCCTCCTGAAAGATATCAACAGTGTGGATCTAGGAGAGGTTAGCTGCCATGGGGACCCCAACAGCAGCATCACACCCAAGCAATCATCCATCCCCTGTGCTGGCAAGCAGTCAGGCCACAGTTCCCCCAACTGTGGCCCAGGGACCTTGGCTAGAAACCAGGAGCTCCAGGTGGCCAAGTTTTCCAACCAAGAGGAGACCTTTGAGGTTTTATGGGGTTAGGGAATCCTGATCTTACTTCCACAACCCTGGAAAAGAGGTATTTTAGAGAGCACATATGGGAACCCTCCCAGATCTCCTCAACCATCATCCTTATTAGATGCACTGCTGCTCTCAGGGACACTAGTCCAGGGCAGCAGAAGGGTTGAGAAGGCTCCAAAACCAAGATGCATCACATGAACATCTTAGCTGCAGCCACCCACACCAGCTAGGTCCTTAGAAGACTGCATGACCCTTGCAGCAGATGGCAGGGGGGAAAGCCACAGGATGGGAAACACAACAAGGGTGAAGAGCAGGCAAAGAAGAGCAAGGGGAACAAAAAAAAGATGGAAAATGAGGACAGGACCTAGAAGACAGTGAGGTCAGAGGGGGACTTGACCCATGATGGCCAGCAGAAATGCTATCACCCTGTTTAGATGCTGCTTTCCAAAGCTGAAGGCAAGTTCTTCTGCTCCTCCTGGGTGTGCAAGGTTGTGTCTCACCCTGAAAGCCAGCTCCAGCTTCACCCCATGCTTGCCAAGCACTGAGGCTTTCCTTAGAAGTCCCAACTTCCCCAAGTTTCTCTTTGGAAGGCTTTCAAGGGAAGCCAAAACCACAAAGGGTTGGAAAGCTGCTGCAGGGTGAACTCATTAAGAGGGGAAGAAAAAAACCCAACACCAAAACAGCCAAGAAACCCCAATCCCTGGGGTAATTATAGGTTGGTTATGGCAACAGAGACTTTTGTTCCCTGGGAATCCTCCTGCTCTTGTATTCACAATCCTTCCTCCACCACCAGAAAGCAGGGTGGACAATTGAAGGTCTTGCAACCATGTTCTCTTCCAAGAAGGAGATTCCTGCATGTTAATGCCTGGGGATGGCCCTGGGAACACCAGGACACCCAGCACAGGAACCCTTAGGAGGTTTCAAGGCTTCAGCTCTGATCTCAGTCATCCAGGAGAGCCTGCTGATGCTTCAGACACTGTTTAGAAGAGGGCTGGAGGTTCATCATAAGGAAGAGCTAAAACATCTCTGCTAGGATTTGTGTCCTCCACCATCATCCCAAGCACAGCAGTGGAGACCAAATGTCTCCAAGAGGGAAGCTATCAAGGTGAGACCAATTCCAAGCATGTGCTTGGGAAGTGATGGAGTCACCCATGAGAGCTGCTCAGTGCAGAAGGACCTGGGGGTGCTGGTGGGGTGACAAGCTGGAGATGAGGTGGCAATTTGAGGTCACAATCCAGAAGCCAACCATGTCCTGAGCTGCATCCCCAGCAGGGTGGCCAGCAGGGCATGGAGGGGATTGTGCCTCTGCTCTGCTCTGGGGAGAGCTCAGCTGCAGGGCTGGGGCCAGCTCTGGAGTCCTCAGCACAGCAGAGACAGGGAGCTGGTGGAGCAGGGCCAGAGGAGGTCATAGACATGATCTGAGGGCTGGAAGCTCTGTGCTGTGAGGCCAGGCTGAGAGAGTTGGGGTTGTTGAACTTGGAGAAGAGAAAGCTCCAACCCAAACCATTCTGTGCCCTGGTGCTTCCCACCACAGGCAGTTCATGCTCTTGGTCCAACACCAAGATGTGACCTCTTCAACCCCAAAGCCACATCATGCACCTAAGCTTCAGACCATTTACTCAGATTTAATCCCACATGTTCAGGAGATCCTTTTGAGGAGCTCTCACACAACCAACAAGCTGTAGGACACCCTTCTCAGGGCTCCTCTGAAAGCAAACCTTCATCCTTTGGTGCAGAGGCCACCACATACCAACCCAGATGAAGTTCCCTCAGCTTGGATCCCATCCTGCAGCCTCGAGTCGAGACCTTTCCCTTCTGCAGCCTCTTGCTTTAGGGAGCTTCTTGGCCAAGAAAGAGACAGAGAAGGAACACAGATTTTTCCCCCAATTAATAAAAATAGCTTTGATAATCAAAGCAGCCCCAGGAGAGAAGACCTGGACTTGCATGACTCCAGGATGGACTCCAGGATGAACCCCAGGCTGCCACCATCAGCCCCCATCCAGCCAACGTGTTACCTGCTGATGATGTTCTCCTGCAGTGGCTTCTCCTTCACCTTGGGAGATTTCTTCTTCTTCCCTTTCACCAAAGGGAGCTGGACATCAGGGTAGAGCAGTGGAAGAGAGGAGGAAGTTCATGCAGTGGCTTAAATACCCACACCAGCCACCCCGATGCCCTTGGGAGAAGGTTGCCTGATACCTCCACCACACATTGTGTTTCCTCCAACTCCTTCTTCACAGCCCTTCTCCTGGCTGCCTTTGGCATCTCCTGCCCCTTCCTGGACTCACTCTTTCCCTTCCTGGAGACAAGAGTATATTCATCCCATCAAGGCCAAGCAGGCAAAGGCTGCAGCAGACCCCTTGGTGATGGGAACAAGCCATGGGGAGATGCCACACTACCTAATCTTCATGTCCAGCAGCTCCCTAGAGTACTCACCTCTTGCTTCTGTTCTTCACCCCACCAGCCCTGGAGACCTCCATGGCTCCATCACCCACCAGCCCTTCAGAAGGTGACACAGGGTTAAGGCACCAGCCCCAAGGGTGACCACTGCAAGCAGATGGAGACAGCACATGGCCAGGAGCACCTCAGCTTTGCTCCCAGGAGAAGCCACCAAAGATGTTGACACCCCAGCTGAACCCTGAAGCTTGTAGGTACCCACAGGGTTAAGCTCAGCTCCAACAAAGCCTCAAGTGGAGCCTCAGATGGAGAAGGTTTGAGTGCAGGTGGGGCTGGTGGAAATAAAAGCTCCCCTCTTCCCCCCAGATAGCCCAGGAGCTTCCAGCTCCAGGTAGGTAGATGGAAGCTGTCCTGGGGTGGATTTGCACCCTCAGAGGAGCCCAGGGTGTGCAGGACACATCATCCAGGTCCCCAAAAGCCACCAGAACAGCAAATAATAAAACACAGCAAAGAAACAAGAGCAAAAGGGAGATATTGACTGCTCCCAGCCCAGAGGGCAGCTGGGCCACCACCACCCAGCTATCTCCTCTCTTTCTGAGGGCTGCAGCAGCCAGACCTCCTCACCTTCTCCCCTCCCAAAAACCACTTTTCTGCCTGGAAACTCAAAGCTTAAGAGGAGGCAAGAAACAAAGACCAAAACCCAACCCCACCAAGGTGTGGTCCTCATCTAGGAAGGATCTTCACCATTGGTGAAACCAAGGAGGCTTGTCAAGGAGAGAAGACAAGCCACAAAGCACCAGGAGATACCCTGCAAGCTTCCAAAGGAGTGGAAAACACCTTGAAAACCTCCATATTTCACCCAGCCATGAACCCTGGCAGCAGCCTGTGAGGCCACACTCCCACCCAGCCTGAAGAAGACCTCACCTCTTGCCCAACTGCCTCCTCAAACACAATACCCCCACCCAGCAGGCAGCTTATTTAAAGACTCCCTCAGCCTTGATTGGAGACTCCCAGCCCGAGGTAGCTCCTGGGAAATGAAGTTTTAACCCCAAAGCTGCAGGGAAGGAGAACCTCTAGCTAACATCTCCTTGGCAAGGAGACCTTCTGGGGTGAAATGCTTTGTGTGGCTCAGGTAGAGGCTGGCACCAAACTCACTGCTTTAGAGAGAGGGGATGAAGATCTCCTTTCCAGCAGGTAGCTCTACAATTAGATGATTTAATTAATCCCCAAATCCAGCTTTTTCTCTGCTGCTTCTTACCTCTCAGAGCCCCACAGGTAGATTTGGAGAGGTCTTTGAACCCAGGCTTTGAGTGCAGAAGTCAGATCTTACAAGATACTGCTTGCTGAAGCTCACCACCCTCACCCTGAAGAACCCAACCATCCCACACCTTCTCCAGCCCTTCTGATGCAGATGAGTTTACTGTTTTCACCTGGCCCTGTGGCCATCAAGGACCTCATGGCAGCTGAGCCTCCAAATGATCTCAACCTGGTGCAAGCAGCACTGCTGGGAAGGGGCTGGTGCAAAGAGGTCCTGGGGGATGTGCAGAGCATGAAGAAAGAGCTCAAGAAGGACATGGACCTCGTGGAGCAGGGCCAGAGGAGGCCACAGACATGATCTGAGGGCTGGAAGCTCTGTGCTGTGAGGTAACTCTCCAGCTGAGAGAGTTGGGGTTATTGAGGCTGGAGAGGAGAAGGCTCCAGGGAGAGCTTCTGGTGACCTTCAAGTACCTCAAGGGGCCTAAAGAAAGCTGGGGAGAGACTTTTGAGCAGGACCTGTTAGGAGAGGACAAGAGGTGATGGCTTGAAACTAAGAGAGGAGACTGAGACTAGATCTAAAGCAGAAATTGGCCACAATGAGGATGGTGAGAGCCTGGCCCAGGTCACCCAGAGAGGTGGGAGATGTCCCAGCCCTGGAATCACTCCAGGTGAAGTTGTTCGGGGCTGTGAGCAACCTGCTCTAGTTGCAGATGTCCCTGCTGACTGCAGGAGGGTTGGTCTAGATGACCTTTGAAGGTCCCTTCCAAGCCAACCCCTTCAATGATGCTGTGAAACATGAGCTGTCTCCAGAACTCCCAGGTTTGGGGGCAAAACCAAAGGCATTGTCCCAGGTTGAGATCCTTCCCCATGGTGAGCAGCAAGGCTACACCTTCCCTTGGGAAGATGCCACCAGGTTGATGGTCAGGAGAGGAAACCCTTGGAGGCAAGGCTGGCTCCAGGAAAGCCTCTTTGATCCCTGCTCCACCAGCCAGAGGAGAGAAAAACATCCAAGCCACCTTTCTTGCTGGATGAGTAGAAGCTGTCAAGGGATGGGAGCTAGCCCCAGGGTAGGGAGCAGGAGAGGACAACATCATGCTGAGGCTTGTTTGTTCTCAGCCACCTTCTACCAAGCCAGAGACCAGCATATATTTGATTTTATTCCATTTTCACCATGAGTTCCATATAGATTTCTTCAGCCCTGACCCCTGATGAAGGTTTCTCTTTGGGACCAGAATGGCTTCATCCAGAGCTCCTTTTGGATGGGAAAAGACAAGAAGGAGAGAAAAGTTCTTCCTAACATAGTCACTTCTCCAGGATGCCATGGTCCTGGAAGCTCCAACAAGGAAAAAACAGCTGGAAAGTTGGAAATGTTTTAATATATTCAGAGCTAATTAATATTTTAAATATAAAGTAAGTTAATGCAATAAAAACTCTCAGCTATTTTGGGCTAATTTTCCCTCCCCTTGGATCCATCATGCACAAGAATCAGCTCAGGAACTTCATGAGGGAAATAAAGCCAAGCCCCAGTGAAGACTAAGGAACCTTCTCCTGGGGACTCTTTTCAGTGACAACCCAGCTGAGCATCTCCATCCAGGCACTGCATCTCTTCTGGTCCCATCTCCACCTGGCCAGTTGGATTCTTCCAACCCCTGGGTGCTGTTCCCCCAAATGTGGCTGGACTTGGCATTGCTGCCCAGCTGGGCTCTGCTGTGGGATATGTGATTGAGAGTAAAAACCTTCCATGGTTCAACAGACTCCTACCATGGGGAGGGTTGGAAGGGACCTCTGGGCATCACCCAGCCTAACCCCTGCTCCAGCAGGGTCACCCCCAGCAGCTTGCCCAGCAACACCTCCAGCTGCCTTGGCAATCTCTCCACACAAGGAGACTCCACAGCCTCTCTGGGCAGCCTGGGCCAGGGCTCCAACACCCTCACACCAAACAAGCTTCTCCTCCTGCTCAGCTGCAACCTCCTGGCTTCCACTTGGTGCCCAGTGCCCCTTGGCCTGGCCCTGGCCACCACTGAGCAGAGTCTGGCCCCAGCCTCTTGCCCCCAGCCTTCAGCTCTTGCTCAGCATTGAGCAGCTCCCCTCTGGGGCTGCTCTTCTGCAGGCTCAGCAGCCCCAGGGCTCTCAGCCTTTCCTCCTCCCAGAGCTGCTGCAGTGCCCTCAGCATCTTCCTAGCCTCTGCTGGGCTCTCTCTGGCAGCTCCTTGGCTCTCTGGACCTGGGGAGCCCAGAGCTGGAGCCAGGACTCCAGCTGTGGCCTGATTAGGGCAGAGGATAGGGGGAGGAGAACCTCCCTGGCCCTGCTGCTCACACTCTTCTTCATGTCCCCCAGGAGACCATTGGCCTTCTTGGCCAGCCAGAAGCACATTGCTGTCTCCTGGTGAACTTTTTGTCTGCCAGGACATCTTCTCCATGGAGCTGCTTCCCAGCAGCTCAACCCCTAACCTGTTCTGCTCCATGAGGTTACTCCTCCCCAGCTGCAGGACTTTACACTTGCCCTCCTTGACCTTCACACCAGCCTCAGAGATGGGAAATTGGGGTAAAATTTGCCTGTATCTGGGTGGGAAAAGGAAAAAAGAATAGGATTTTATTTCTTCATTTATTTTCTATTTAATATTTTGTCCAGGAACAGCTTCTAGTGACTAGAGCAGGGCAAGGGCAGGGCAGACCCAGATGTTGCAGAGCTGCTCTAGCAGCTGTGAGAGCTGCAGTGTCCCCAGCCAGATGTTGGGTTTGTAGAGCACTTGGAGAGGTCAAGGAGCCCTCACAGAGAGGCTGAGTGGGGCTGCAGACACCAGCTCCCCACCACAGCAGCCCAGATGTTGCTTTGGGGGCGGAGGTGGAAGTCTGGTGTGTGCATGGGAGCAGGGTGTAGGTGCCGAGCTTCCAGATGCGGTCGGGGGGAAGGGGTGTTGTCCTGATGGGGGGTGGCCGGTTGGAGGTGATCTCATCCAGATGTGCCGGGGGATGGAGTGTCCAGATTGGTCGGGGTGTCTAATTGGAGGAGGATTCCTCCAGATGTTGGGGGAGGGCAACATCTGGCTGGAGGTGGGGGTCCTCCCGTTGTGGCCAGATAGGGGGGGATGGAGGGGAGGGTATCCAGATGTTGATGTGGGGCTGGAGAGCCCAGATGGGGTGGAGAATAGTGTGGGGTCGGAAGTGGGGGGTCCATATGTGGCCAGGAGGGG
>VWZX01008168.1:227844-326251 GCA_013399015.1 Galbula dea
CATAGGGTGGCTCTAAGGGTGGGGGGGAGGTCTGTAGGATTTGCCCCTAGCTGGGGTAGTTCTGGAAGGGAGGGTCTGTAGGATTTGCCCCTAGCTAGGGTAGTTCTCCAAGGGAGTCTCTGGGATTTACCTCCAGCTGGGGCAGTTCTGTAAGGGAGGGTCTGTAGGATTTACCCCCAGCTGGGGTAGTTTTGTAAGGGGAGCGTGTAGGATTTACCCCTTCCTCCCCAACCCCCATCTGGGGTAGTTTCAAGGGGGATCTGTAGGTGTTTGCCCCCATCTGGGGTAGTTCTCCAAGGGGAGCAGCCAGATGTTAGGTGCATAAAAAAGCAGGGGTTGGGGGTGGGGGTTTAAGCCCCCACCCCTGGGGACTAGCAGGATGTGGAACTAGGCTAGAAGAACCAGAGTCACCCAAAGAGGAGCCCCCAAGCCCCAGAAGATCAGGTGTCCACCCCTACCCCTCCCAACCTTGTGGATGCTGCTCCCCTGGAGATGATGTCCCCTGAGGAGGAGAGCCCAGATGGTGGTGGAGCAGAAGACAAGGACAGTGGTGACCTTGTTCTCCTGCAAAGCCTGAAGAGCAGCAGCACCCGGAAGGTGAGACACCATGGCTTGGGTGCAGGTGACTGGGGATGGTGTGGTCCAGTCTGTGTGTGGGTGGAGGTCCCTCCTGACCATCAAACCATGATGGAGGTGGCAGGACATGGCAGGCAGGTGCTTGGGGATGGACTTGCTGGGTGATGTGGTGTAGCAACATGTCCATGAAGAGCCCTCAGAGACGCAGAGAATGGTTTGCATTGGAAGGGACCTTCAAGAGCAGCTAGTTCCATGGGCAGGGACACCTTGACCCCAAGCTCCTTCATCAGCTCTTGAACTCCTCTCTCTTCCATCTTCTTCTGCTGGCTTCACCTGCAACCTTCTCAGGGTCTCCTTTAACCCAAATTCTCCCATCCTTTGACTTTTCCTTCCTACCTGTAGGAAGATGATCCAACCAAGTGGTGTCCTCACTGCTGGAGGTACCAGCCCAGGGTGGTGTTGCTCCTTGGCACACTTCTCCCCCCAGCCCAGGACCAACCCCTGAGGAAAGCTGGTGGCAGGGCAGGGAGATGGAACCAACAGCTCCACTGACGTCACCCAATTAATGAGTAACGAGGAGGTGAAGCCAACAGGGATTGTCCTCAGGCTGCCACCGACCTCCCTGAGCATCAGGGAGGGTTGAGGGCATCAGTCTGTGCTTCTAGGGTTGAGGAGGCTTTAGAAGGGGAAGAAAAGTTGGGTGAAGGTTGGGTTTTGGGGCTGTTGGGGTGTGTCTTCTGTTAGAAGGTGGCTTTAGAAAGCTGGAAGCTGATCTCCTCTTCCAAGTGTAGAAGTCCTCCAGCTTGGCTCTTCAGCAGAGAGCTGAGTTTCTGCAGCCCTTTGAGGACAGTAAACACCCCCTCAAAAGGCACCCAAAACACCTAAACAAAAGCCAAACTCAGCCAGGTTGTGGAGTTTGGGGTTTGGTGGAGTTTTGAGGGTTGAGTTTGTAACCTCAAAGCTTCAGCTGACCTTGAGTCACTTGAGCTTGGCCTCTCCTTGTGTGTGGAGCTAAGGAGGTTGCAACCTTAAACCAAGTTGGCTTTTACCCAAGGTCTGGTGGAAGCAGAAGGTGCTGCTTGTGAGAGCAGCAAGACTTTCCCTCCCCCAATTTATTCTGTGACAGGCCAAGAGGCACTGGGCACCAAGTGGAAGCCAGGAGGTTGCAGCTGAGCAGGAGGAGAAGCTTGTTTGGTGTGAGGGTGTTGGAGCCCTGGCCCAGGCTTTGCAGAGAGGCTGTGGAGTCTCCTTGTGTGGAGAGATTGCCAAGGCAGCTGGAGGTGACCCTGGGCAAGCTGCTGGGGGTGCCCTGCTGGAGCAGGGGGGTTGGACTGGATGATCTCCAGAGCTCCCTTCCAACCCCAACCATGGTGGGAATCTGTTGACCCATGGAAGGGTTTTACTCTCAATCACAGAACAGAAACAGTGGAGAACTGGTCAGGGGCCATCCAGCATCTGTCCTAACTTAATTACTTGTTTTAATTAAAACCTGGTCTGATTAGGCTTCCTCTTCATGATCTCAACTTTGGTTTGAAGAGAAACTCTTCAGATAGCTTCTTCTAGTGATGTTCTTCTCACCCTGACACCAAGAGGATGTGGCCACTGCATGTTTGCTGCATTCCAGAAGATCCCAAATACCTTATTGTTATTATAGAGTCCTAGAAGTGCCAGGGTTGGAAGGGAGCTTCAGGATCATCCAGTCCCAACCCCCTGCCTGCCAGGGACACCTCCCACTACAGCAGGTTGCCCACAGCCCCAGCCAGCCTGGCCTTCAAAGCTGCCAGGGATGAGGCTTCCACAGCCTCTCTGGGCAACCTGTGCCAGTGTCTCCCCACCCTCACAGGGAAGAACTTCCTCCTCACATCCAACCTAAATCTCCCCTCTTCTAGTTGGGATCCATTCCCCCTAGTCCTCTCCCTACCTGACCTCCTGAACAGTCCCTCCCCAGCTTTCCTGTAGCCCCTTCAGCTCCTGGCAGGCAGCAGAAGGTCTCCTGGGATCCTTCTCTTTTCCAGCCTGAACAACCCCAAGTGTCTCAGCCTGTCCTCATAGCAGAGGTGCTCCAGGCCTCTGACCACTCTCCTGGCCCTTCCAATTACTATTATTATTATTATTAACTTTTCCTCATGGCCAACCTAAAGCTCAGGTTGCCTCAGATCATCTGTTTCCTGCTGGCACCTTGCCCTAGCTCTCCTGCTCTCTCCCTAAGCTTTGCTCTTCCAATCCAAGCTCTGGAAGCAGATGTTTTTTCTGTTGTTGACAAAGAATCAAACAACCCAAATCCTCCTTATTTTCAGGGTGGGTTTTTTGTAGTGTTTTTTTCCCCAGCCTCCTCTGAATTCTTTCCTCCTTTTTGCTGAGTGCATTAGCCCCCAGTGAGGGCACTTAGCTGGGACATGTAAAACCTTAATCCTCCTCTTGTTTGTTAAAGGCTCTCTGATGTCACCAGAGGCTCTCTAAAAGGTTTTAGAGGTTTTAGCTGCTCATGGTTCCCACAGGAAGGGGAACAAAACCCCCAGAAACCAAAGCAAGAGCCCAACCTCAGCTGGCAGCCAAAGCTTCCTGAGATGAGCTTCCTGAGAAGGACTTTTTACAGCAAAATAAACACTCAGGGAGGCAAAAGATGTTGGTGGTGACCTCTTGTTGTTGTCTTCTAGCCACAGCTCAACTTCATTTCTCTTCTGCCCTTGGCTGGGAGAAGGAAGTTGGTGATGATTTGTTGAAAAGGAGAATTTTGAAGCCTGTTTTTGTGTGGAGAGAGCTTCTCTGGCTGTTGTTCTGCTCTCTAGCTCTTGGCTGGACCAGGGTCACTTGGCCACTTGTCCTCTGCTGGCCTGACTCAAAAGCTCGTGGCTGGCAGAATAATCCCAGCTGATAACCTGCCAGGCAGGGAGCCAGAGCTCAGCAGCCTGAGAGCTGGGGGAGAGGAACCTCATGAAGGGCAAGGATAGAGTCCTGCACCTGGGAAGGAGTAACCTCGGGGAGCAGGAAAGGTTAGGGGTTGAGCTGCTGGGAAGCAGCTCCATGGAGAAGGTCCTGGGAGTGCTGGGGGACAATAAGCTCACCAGGAGACAGCAATGTGCCCTGGTGGCCAAGAAGGCCAGGGGTCTCCTGGGCTGCATGAAGAAGAGTGTGGGCAGCAGGTTGAGGAAGGTTCTCCTCCCCTTCTACTCTGCCCTAGTCAGGCCACAGCTAGAGTCCTGGCTCCAGTTCTGGACTCCCCAGCTCTAGAGAGCCAAGGAACTGCTGGAGAGAGTCCAGTGGAGGCTAGGAAGATGCTGAGGGCACTGCAGCATCTCTGGCAGGAGGAAAGGCTGAGAGCCCTGGGGCTGCTGAGCCTGGAGAAGAGCAGCCCCAGAGGGGAGCTGCTCAATGCTGAGCAAGAGCTGAAGGCTGGGGGCAAGAGGCTGGGGCCAGACTCTGCTGAGTGGTGGCCAGGGCCAGGCCAAGGGGCACTGGGCACCAAGTGGAAGCCAGGAGGTTGCAGCTGAGCAGGAGGAGAAGCTTGTTTGTTGTGAGGGTGTTGGAGCCCTGGCCCAGGCTTTGCAGAGAGGCTGTGGAGTCTCCTTGTGTGGAGAGATTGCCAAGGCAGCTGGAGGTGACCCTGGGCAAGCTGCTGGGGGTGACCCTGCTGGAGCTGGGGGTTGGGCTGGGTGATCCCCACAGGTCCCTTGCACCCCATGCTGGGGTGATTTGGGTTTGGTGAGAGCTTGCCCCTCTCTCTCAGCAGGGCTGTGACCCCTTTGCCCAGACCCAGCGCAGCAGGCTGCAGCACCGCCGGGCCCGGCTCAACCAGCAGATCAACAAGGAGATGAGGATGAGAGCAGGGGCAGAAAACCTCTTCAGGTGAGTCCTGTTCCCTGGGATATCTCTCAGGCCCAGGGATTTGGCTGGAGGTGGAAGTATGGTGTTGGTGGCTAAGGAATAAACCAAGATCATTCTGTTCATGCCCTGGAAGAGTGGCACAAAGGAGGGGGGAGCAGGTGATGGAGCTGGTGAAGGTGGAAGAGACCTTCAGATCTTGTCCAACTGTTGACCTAACACTGCCAGGTCTCCACTGCACCATGGGCCTCAGCACCACATCTCCATGGCTTTGAAAACCCTTCAGGGATGGTGATGCCACCACTGCCCTGGGCAGCCTGGGCCAAGGCTTGATAACCCTTTCCATGAAGAAATTGTTCCTCATCTCCAACCTAAACCTCCTCTGGCACAACCTGAGGCTGTTCCTATCACTGGTTACTTGGGAGAAGAGCCCAAGCCCCCCCTGGCTCCAGCCTCCTCTCAGGGAGCTGCAGAGAACCAGAAGGTCTCCCCTGAGCCTCCTCTTCTCCAGCCTAACCAACCCCACTTCCCTCAGCTGCTCCTCACAACCCTTGTGCTCCAGACCCTCCCAGGAAGAATGAGAATAAATATTGAATTGGGGTGGAGTTTGGACTGCAGAGCTCCTGCCTGATAACCCCAGCAAATGGATCTAACCCAGCTGTAGTTCCAAACATCTTCATCCCAATCCTTCCCCCAGGGGAAGAACTTTGCCAGGTGGGCACAGCCTGGTGACTCCTCAGCCTGCTGGGAGATGCCTCAGGAACACTCTCCAGGAGAAGGTAGCAAAGTGCTGGCTCAGCTTGTGCTCTACCAGCTGCAAGATGAAAGCCATGCCAAGGTGCCACCTTCTCCATCATCCCAGAAATGCATCAAGCAGGAGCTGGGTTGTCCCAGCTCAGTGAGAAGTGGCTGAGGGATCTGGGGTGGTTTAGTCTGGAGAAGAGGAGGCTCAGGGGAGACCTTCTCATGCTTCACAACTCCCTGAGAGGAGGTTGGAGCCAGGTGGAGGTTGGGCTCTTCTCCCAGTGAACTAGTGATAGGATGAGAAGAAACAACCTCAAGTGGCACCAGGGGAGGTTTAGGTTGGATTTTAGGAACAAATTCTTCCCCAAAAGGGTTGTCAAGCCCTGGAAGAGGCTGCCCAGGGCAGTGGTGGAGTCACCATCCCTGGAGGGGTTTCAAGGGCCTGGAGATGTGGTGCTGAGGACCATGGTTTGGTGGTGACCTGGCAGTGCTGGGTTAATGGTTGGACTGGATGATCTGAAAGGTCTCTTCCCACCCAAAGAATTTTATGTGCAAGGTGAGCAGGTCTTTTAATACAAGAAAATAATCACAAATCTGCCCTAAAATAGCTTTTTTGGGGGCCAATTTGTTCATTTCCACCCCCCCCCAGGCACCTCTTTCCCCTCCCCAGTAAAACAGGATTGACTTTTCAGTTCCCAACTTGGATCAACATGGGTTCAGGAGAAAAGAGAAGGTGTAGATGTGGCACTTGGGGACATGCTTGTGTTAGGTGGATGGTTGGACTTGATGATCTCAGAGGTCTTCTCCAACCATCCTGATTCTGTGACCTCCCATCAGCTCCTTATGCACCTGGAAGAAGGGAATCATCCCAGAAGGATGGTAGGGGTTGGAAGGGACCTCTTGGAGATCATCTAGTCCAACCTCCTCCTGCAGGATCACCTCCAGCAGGTTGCACAGGATGGTGGCCAGCTGGGGTTGGGATGTCCCCAGAGGTGGAGACTCCACCACCTCTCTGGGCAGCCTGGGCCAGGGCTCTGCCACCCTGGAAGGAGAGAAGTTCCTCCTTAGGTTGAGATGCAGCTTCCATCCATCCCAACATATTTGCTGTGCTGAACAACAGCTGGAAAGGGCTGGTTTTAGGGCTGGATGAGGACAACAGGAACTTCTGGGGGGGAGGGTGGGGTGAGGAGGAGGGAGGTGAGGTTACAGCCCCCACAGCCTGCTGTGCCTCATCTCATTACTAAAGGGAAATGAAAAAGGGCCATGAAATGCCAACATGCAGCTCCCTTTTTATGGTGAGAAAATAAAAGAGGGGGGGGGAAGAAATGTGCTGGCTCAGCAGAAACATGCCTGGCCTGGTGGAAGTGGTGGGAATGTGGGAATTGGAGCTGTGGGGGGAGGAGAAAATGTGATGCCAAACACATCTTAATTACTCAGCCAAGGAAATGCCCTGATGGAACTCTCCTGGGTTTGCTGGGTCAGCAGTTGGAGTGGCCTTCAGCTGCAGCTGCTTCTCCTCCCTCACAGTCCCAGAGTGATGGTAGGGGTTGGAAGGGACCTCTGGAGATCATCCAGTCCAAGCCCACTGTCAGAGCAGGGTCACCTACAGCAGGTTGAACAGGATGGTGGTCAGCTGGGGTTGGGATGTCTCCAGAGATGGAGACTCCAGCACCACTCTGGGCAGCCTGGGCCAGGGCTCTGCACCCTCAAAGGAAAGAAGTTCCTCTTTCTGTTCAGCTGGAGCTGCCTCTGCTCCAGTCTGTGCCTGTTCCCTCTTGTCCTGTCCCTGGGCACCACTGACCAAAGCCTGGCCCCAGCCTCCTGCCACCCACCCAGGAATTACTGAGCAGCATTGATCAGCTCCCTCCTCAGTCTTCTCCTCTCCAGGCTAAGCAGCCCCAGGACTCTCAGCCTTTCCTCATCAGAGAGATGTTCAATCCCCTAAGCATTCTTTTAACCCTTTTCTGTTCCTTCTCCAGAAGTTCCCTGGCCTTCTTGAATTGGGAAGCCCAGACCTGGAGCCAGGACTCCAGATGTGACCTGTCCAGGGCAGAGCAGAGAGGGAGGAGACCCTCCCTAGACCTGCTGGCCTCACTCTTCCCTTCTCTGCCCTAGTCAGGCCACAGCTGGAGTCCTGGCTCCAGCTCTGGGCTCCCCGGGTCCAGAGAGCCAAGGATCTGCTGGAGAGAGCCCAGCAGAGGCTAGGAAGATGCTGAGGGCACTGCAGCATCTCTGGCAGGAGGAAAGGCTGAGAGCCCTGGGGCTGCTGAGCCTGGAGAAGAGCAGCCCCAGAGGGGAGCTGCTGAATGCTGAGCAAGAGCTGAAGGCTGGGGACAAGAGGCTGGGGCCAGACTCTGCTCAGTGGTGCCCAGGGCCAGGCCAAGGGGCACTGGGCACCAAGTGGAAGCCAGGAGGTTGCAGCTGAGCAGGAGGAGAAGCTTGTTTGGTGTGAGGGTGTTGGAGCCCTGGCCCAGGCTTTGCAGAGAGGCTGTGGAGTCTCCTTGTGTGGAGAGATTGCCAAGGCAGCTGGAGGTGTTGCTGGGCAAGCTGCTGGGGGTGACCATGCTAGAGCAGGGGGTTGGGCTGGGTGTTCTCCAGCCCTCCCCATGGTTGGATTTTGTGGGGGATTATGTTGCAAGTAAAGCTTGTTGTTTCCAAACTTCAGACCTGAGTTCCATGGAGAAACTTCCTTTGGATCTCTCTGTTTGCCAGTGGAAGCAGCTGGAGTTTCTCCACCTTGGAGCAGAGTTTGCTGCTGAACTTCTCCCAGATAAACAGATCAATCCATCCCAACTCTGAGTGCTTGCAAAAGAAGCCCAATCTCCTCAGCTGTTGTGCTGAGCACCTCAGCCTCCTTTCCTGGAGTGCTTGCCATGAGTGCTGTGTTGGGAAAACAGAGCCCTGGAGGTGGTGTTTGCTCAGCAGGGTTCAGAAGGTTGCCTTGCTGGGTAAAGAAAGGGGCAGAGCCAGGTGAAAGAAACCTTCTCCTTTCTTCTTCCAGTCCTGGGGCTGAGTGAAGCAAGCAGGGAGGTGAAGGTGTCACCAAGAAACCAGCTTCTGGAGCAAAGAAAAACCATAATAATGAATAAAACTAAGAATAATATCCTTGGGTTGGTGGTGGCTAAGCCAAGAGGGGGTAACTTCAGCAAGGAGGTTGCTGGAGACACCTAGGCTCTGCATGCTCCTGTGAGGGCCCTTGCTCAGCCTCCTGGCCAAGGAGCACAGAAGTTCTTCAGTGAAGGTTTCCTCATGGAGAGGATCAAGTAGAACCTGAGCAGCCACTCCTGATGTCCAGAGAAGGGCAGGGAAGGTGGGGAAGGGTCTGGAGCACAAGGGTTGTGAGGAGCAGCTGAGGGAAGTGGAGTTGGTTAGCCTGGAGAAGAGGAGGCTCAGGGGAGAGCTTCTGGCTCTCTGCAGCTCCCTGAGAGGAGGCTGGAGCCAGGGGGGGCTTGAGCTCTTCTCCCAAGGAACAAGACAAGAGGAAATGGCCTCATGTTGCACCAGAGGAGGTTCAAATCAGATATTAGGAACCCCAAAAAGTTCTGAGGCATTGGCCCAGGCTGCCCAGGGCAGTGTCCCCACCCCTGTGCCACCTCTGGCCAACTTCCTCTGCCTTCAGCAGTGCAAGCAAGGGTTGAGGGATGAAGCCATTGAGGAGCTGCTGGAGGTTTAACCCATGCAGTGCTGTCTTGCAGGGCCACCAGCAACCACAAGGTCAAAGAGACAGTGGCCCTGGAGCTGAGCTATGTCAACTCCAACCTGCAGCTGCTGAAGGAGGAGCTGGAAGAGCTCAACAGCAGTGTGGACATCTACCAGAATGACAGGTACCACCACCAGGCCAGGCAGCTGCTGGGGGGGTGTGGGGACAGCTCCTGCCTCACTGGGGGTTGCAGCTTTTTAGTCTTCTGTTATTTGTTATTTGTCTTCTTTTCCCCCTCCCCTCTTACCCCCAAATTGGTTTTTCCTCTCTCTCCCTCTCCCACCTCTCTCTCTCCTTCTCCCTCTCCCTCTCCCCCACCTCTCCCCCCCATGGTGGGCTCTGGAGCACATCAGTGACTGCATTCTGTGCCCTGTTAGGACCAAGCTGCTCTGGGTGCTGGCTTGAGTTAGGGCCAGGAGTTCTTCTCTGGGGATGAAGCCAAGGGAGCCCTCATCTCCTCCACCCTTGGGTGTCTGCTGCAGTCTCTGGATCTCATCCTGGATGCTTAGTTCTTCTCCTCCCAAGTTCTTCCCTCTCAAGGATGCTTTGCTTTCCCAACTTAACCTCTTCTGTCTCCTGCTTTCACATGAAAGCAGCAGGAGCAACAACCCCAACCCCTTGCCCAGGCCAAACAAAAGCTCTTTTGTTTCCTGCAGGCCTTGGGTTGGAGCAGAAATCTCATTAAGGAGCAAACAATAATGACTTTTCTGCACTAATTATAGCTCCTCAAGCTGTTGATTCAGGCTGAGCAGATGAAAAAGTTGGGTGCAAACCTCCCTGCCCTGCTCCTCAGGGTTGGGGTTTTGTTCATGCCTCTTTCCCTTCCTAGGCTAATGAGGGATGTGCTAATGAGTTGTCTGGAGGTAAGGAGAGGTTGTCCACACGTTGGTCAAGGATTGATCCTTGCTTGATTCCCCCTCCCACCTCCCACCCTGCCTAACTCTCTGGTCTCTTTAAAGCAGTCCCTTTGGAGGCCAAGTTCTGAAGATGTTTGGGCATGGCTTGGTGCTGGGCTTGGGAACATCCCTGAAGAGCCACCATGAGCTGCAGGGACCCTTCCCCATCTCTGTGTCCAGGATTGGGGTCACAGAATGGGTTGGGTTGGGTTGGAAGGGACCTTTCAAGGTCTAGTTCAACCCCCTGCAGCCAGCAGGGACATCTCCAACTAGAGCAGGTTGCTCACAGCCCCAAGGTCCAACCTGAGCTGGGATGGTTCCAGGGCTGGGACATCTCCCACCTCTCTGGGTGCCCTGGGCCAGGCTCTCAGCACCCTCATTGTGGCCAATTTCTTTCTTCTCTCTGGTCTCAATCTCTTCTTTTAGTTTCAACCCATCACTCCTTCTCCTATCCCAACAGGACCTGCTGAAAAGTCTGTCCCCAGCTTTCTTCTAGGCCCCTGGAAGTTCTTGAAGGTCTCCCCTGAGCCTCCTCTTCTCCAGGCTAACCAACCCCACTTCCCTCAGCTGGTCCTCACAACCCTTGTGCCCCAGACCCTTCCCCACCTTCCTTGCCCTTCTCTGGCCACACTCCAGCACCTCAGTGTCCTTCTTGTCTTCTTCCAGTGAGTCCATCAGTGTCCCCATGATCCCTCTGGGCCTGAAGGAGACCAAGGAGTTGGATTTGCTGGCACCACTGAAGGTGAGCTTGGGGATTTTGCACCCTCAGCATGATGCAAGATGATGGAGCAGGGGGTGAGCAGGCACTCTGAGGGATGCTTCAGGCCATGGGTAGGGTTGGGTGCTGTAGAGGAGATGCTGCAGCAGCTACCAAACATTTCCCATTGTGGAACAGCTGCAAACAAACCCCAACCCTAAGTTTCTGGGAAGAAGCTGGCCTGAAAAGATGGGGTAGTGGGAAATGAGGATCTGGAGATGCTGGAGAGCAAGAGCCTGGATGGGTTTCCCTGGTGTAGGTTTCCTTCTGAGGAGATCTGGCAAGTTGCTTCTCTAGGGTTGCCCAAAGTCACCCTTGAAATGATGAAGATGTGTCTTGAAGGACAACTCAGGGTCTTCTTTTCTCTTGTTTCCCCATCCAGGACCTCATCAGTGAACACTATGGAGAGGAAGGAGTCTTGTTTGAGAAAGAAATCAAGGAGTTCATGGAGTTGAGGCAGGTTGGTGTCCCTTGAGTTGCCAAGACTTGCTTTGCCTCCTCTAGAAATGCTCCTTGGAGATGCCACAGTTTGCTCCAGGGGTCTCCTTATCCAAACTACATTCTTTGTGTCTTGAGATGTAGGATTCCCACTCTGGAGCACCTCAGCTGTGGTGACTTAAGAGAGGCTGGAGAGTTGGGCAGGGAGACACTGAATGGAATTCAACAAGGCCAAGTGTGGAGTTTTGCACCTGGGAAAGAACAAGCCCATGGATCAGGATAGGTTGGGGACTGAGCTGTTGGAGAGCAGTGAAGGGGAAAGGGATCTGGAGGTCCTGGTGGATGGAAGGATGAGCATGAGGCAGCAGTGTGCTCTTGTGGCCAGGAGGCCAGTGGGATTCTGGGCTGGATTAGAAGGGGTGTGGCTAGTAGGGCAAGAGAGGTTCTTCTTCCTCTTTACCCTACCCTGGGGAGGCCACATCTGGAATATTGTGTCCAGTTCTGGGCCCCTCAGTTGAAGAAGGATAGGAGAGAGTCCAGCACAGAGCCACCAAGATGCTGAAGGGGCTGGAACATCTTCCTGAGGAGGAAAGGCTGAGGGAGCTGGGCCTCTTTAGCTTGGAGAAGAGGAGGCTAAGGGGTGACCTTAAAAAACCCCAATTATCTCCTTGACCTTTCCCACAGCTGAACCTAGGCCAGGGGAGCTGCTGGTGCACAGCACCTTGACCTCTGTTGATCTAAGAGCTCAGGTGGAGGTGTTCTCCTCCCTGGGCTGGACAGTGTGTGGAGCTCCAGAAATCCAACATCTCCTTCCCTCCTAGGATAGAAGGACAAGAGAGGACAGAAGGAAACAACTTCCAGTTGTACCTCAAGAGGAGATTTAGGTTGAACATTAGAAACAATTCCTTCTTGGAAAGGGTTTTCAAGCTCTGGAAGAGGCTGCCCAGGGCAGTGGTGGAGTCACCACCCCTGGAGGGATGGAGAAGCCATGAAGATATGGTGCTGAGGGCTATGGTTTAGTGGTGACCTGGCAGTGCTGGGTGACTTGCTGATCTGCAAGGGCTTTCCCAAGCAAGAGCAGTCCCTGATCCTTCTCCCCACCCTGTCTCCCCTGGTGTCCCCACAGGCCATGCGTACCCCAAGCCGCAACGAAGCTGGGCTGGAGCTCCTGATGGAGTATTACAACCAACTCTACTTCCTTGACAGTCGTTTCTTCCCTCCCAACAGAAGCCTGGGTGTCTACTTCCACTGGTTGGTGCAGCTTTCTTCATCCCCCCTGGCCTAGCACAAGTGGAGAGGGAGTTGGAACCCAACCCTCCGTGATGCTTGGGGTGGCCACCGGCAGCTGGGGTTGCTGTTGTCTTGGGTGGGTTGATTTAGGAGAGGCAGGAAGAAGCCACAGGCCTCCACAGGGAGCAGATCTGGAGTCATCATCCCTGAAGGTGTCCAGAAGATGTGTAGATGTGGCATTTCACAAGGTGGTTTAGTGGCGTGGTGGTGTTGGGTCAACTCGATGATCTTGGAGGTCTTCTCCAACCTAAAGGATTCTGTGGTGGGAGTGGTGGCTGCAAGCCCACCTGGGGCACTGAAGAGCTAGAAGGCTTAGGAGGAGCTGCTGAGGGACCTGGGGTTGGTTAGTCTGGAGAAGAGGAGGCTCAGGGGTGGCCTTCTCACTGGCTACAACTCCCTGCAAGGAGGTTGGAGCCAGGTGGGGCTTGGGCTCTTCTCCCAAGTGATAGGAGAAGAGGACGTGGCCTCAAGTTGTGCCAGGGGAGGTTTCGATATGACATTAGGGAGAATTTCTTCACTGAAAGTGTGATTAGGCATTGGAAGAGGCTGCCCAGGGCAGTGGTAGAGTCACCATCCCTGGAAGTGTTCCACAGCCATGGAGATGTGGTGCTGAGGGCCATGCTTCCCTGGTGGCCTTGGCAGCCTTGGGTGGAGGCTTCGAGCCAACGATCCTGGAGATCTTTCCCAACCATCCTGACTCCGTGATTTGCCACTTCTATGCCAACCTGCCAGGCTCCTCCCTCCCTCCATGAGTGAAGACCTGCCTTTTCCTTTCCCCCCCAGGTATGACTCCCTGACAGGGGTCCCATCCCACCAGCGGGCCCTGGCCTTTGAGAAGGGCAGTGTCCTCTTCAACCTCGGAGCTCTGCACACCCAGATCGGAGCGCGGCAGGATCGTGCCTCTCTGCCTGGCCTCAACCAGGCCATCGATGCCTTTCAGAAGGCAGCTGGTAAGGGACCTCCTCCTCCCTTCTCCAGCTCCATCTGGGCATGCTGGAAGCAGGGCTAGAAGCTGGGAATAATCCTGATGGAAGGAGTAAAAGGATGGGGACTCCAAACCGCAGTGCAAGTTGGCAGCATGCTGCTTTAGGGGGTTAGGAAGAGGAGCTGAGGTGAACTAACAGCCACCCAAAGGGCTCTCTCTTCTTGCTGCAGAGGAGGAGGGGTGTCCCAGCTGGCTCCTTCTGCAAGCAGCTGGGTGGAAATAAAGGGAGCCTGGGACTGAGAGGACACAAGGAAATGGTTTTAAACTCAAAGAGGAGATTGTGTTGGGTCCCTTCCAGCTCCGAACATTCCATGATTTGGGCTAGATAGAAGGAAAATACTTAGCTTAGTATGAAGGTGATGGCTTAGGTTGCCCAGAGAGGTGGGAGATGTCCCAGCCCTGGAACCATTCCAGCTCAGGTTGGACCTTGGGGCTCAGAGCAACTTGCTGTGGTTGGAAATGTCCCAGAGGATTGGACTAGATGCCCTCTGCAGGTCTCTTCCAACCTAAACTATTCTATGACTGTCATCACCCAGGGCTTTGGAGAAGAAAGCTGTGGAGACATGGATGCTTTAGATAGCCAGGGAGGGAGCCCTGACCTGATGGTGAGATGTTTGATGCATCAGCTGGGTGAACTTCTCCTCCTGCACTGCTGGTGGGGAAACCTTTGTGGTCTGAAAGTCATCCTGCTTACAAGGTCTGGTGGCTACTAGGAGCTTCTCCCTTCTCCAGGTGCCTTTAACTACTTGAAGGAGAACTTCTCTAATGCTCCCAGCCTGGATATGAGTGCTGCCTCCTTGAACATGTTGGTGCACCTGATGGTTGCCCAGGTCCAGGAGTGTGTCTTTGAGAAGATGACCTTGCTGAGTGCTCAGCATGACTTCCTCACCTGGCTGCAGCTGGCCCAGGAGGCAGCAAGGGTGAGCATCTCCAAGAGGAGAGGGGCTTGGTGGGGCTGTGATGAGCAGAACCCCCTCCAGGAGAGGACATCCTGCTGTCCCTGTCTCCTGCTGGATCTCCTCCCTCTCAAGCCATGACTTAGCAGCTTGTCTCTTGATGCCTCCACAGGTAGAAGAGGTCTACTCTCTGGTCCATCAGGCAATGACCCAGCCCCATGTGAAGGATTATGTTCCCTTCTCTTGGACCACCATGGTCCATGTCAAGTCAGAGCATTTCAAAGCTCTCTCCCACTACTTTGCTGCCCTTGCTCTCTGCGACTGCCCTGGTGAGTGTCACAGCTTGGAGGGAGCTACCCTGGCTCCACATCACCTGCTGTCCCCTCTGGAGATGAGTGGGCACTGGGGAGGTCACCCAGAGAGGTGGGAGATGTCCCATCCCTGCAACCATTCCAGCTCAGGTTGGACCTTGGGGCTCTGAGTAACCTGCTCTAGTTGGAGATGTCCCTGCTGACTGCAGGGAGGGGTTGGACCTAGATGACCTTGGAAGGTCTCTTCCAACCCAAATTTTGTGTGATTCTATGGTGGGGGGTGGAGAGGGAGGGAAGGGTCAGCTGCCTGCTGCCCACAGGTGTGCTGATGTCCTCAGCCAAGCATCTTCCCAGGCACCTGCTCCATGTAGTGGGACATCTAGGAGCTTCAAGAAGTAAAAAGAAAGCCCCAAAAGCCCAGGCTAGCCCTGGGCAAACTGGTCTGGGCTACTCCAGTGTGGTGCTGAGGGGTGTGCTGGTGCTAGGTTGATGGTTGGGGACTTGATGACCTTCAAGGTCTCTTCCAACCTTCATGATTCTGTGGATTTAATTGCCAGCCTGATGGCCAACTGCCCTGGGCATCCCATGGTGGTGGGATGCTGGTAGCAAGGTACCCATGTCCATGCTGAAGCTGGGGCTGAGGTGGCTTCCTGGAACCAGCTGGAGCATAGATGTAGGCTGAGGACCATGATCTCCACCTGCACCATCATCCAACAAGCAGTTTTGGGGTCAGGCAAAAGCTCTGGAGGCAGGCAGCTGATGCACTGTGAGACCTGTGCTGCTTGGTGGGGTGGCTTGAGAACAAGCTGGGAAGCTTCTTGAGGAGGAGGAAGGGATGGGTTGGTTGCCAGACTGTCCCAGCCTCCTCCTCTCCACTCTGGAGCCTTGCCCAAAATCTTGTTGCCAGGCTTGTGGTGTGTGGGTGTTGCAGAAGAAGATCTGCTTGGGTCAGAGATGGGAGAGAATCAGGTGCCATGGGGCTGGAGCATCTTCAAGACAGGACTGGTAGAAGCTGGTGATGGAAATGGCTTTGCTTGGGGTTACAAGGGACAGGGCCAACCTCCCCCCTGCAATTTGGAGGCTCTTTGCCCATCCTAGTAACTTTAAGGTGTTGAGGGAAACCCAAATCTGCAGGAGATGCCTCATTTGGGGCTATCCAGAGCATGCTGTTGAGATGTCAGGTGTCCACTCACTGCCTGTCCCTCACCCTCATGTTCAAAAGAACAACTCTTTGGCTCCCAACTGACCAAAACCCTCTTAATGCTGAGGCTGAATCCCCCAAGGATGGGAGCTGCCAACTCCCAGCTGACTGGATTGCCTGTGCCAGGTTGCTCACCAAGCTTTGAGATCTTCCATCTGGACCAGCAAGTCCACAGAGCTTGCTGCAATCATCTGGGCTGCTTCTTATCACACTCTGTCTGATAAGGGAAGGAGGTTGCCATGCAACCTTGGACCTCCTGGGAGCCAAAAGAGGATTAGGAGCAGCTTGGGCTGGAAGTTAGGGTGGAAAAACCACAGGTACAGAGCCCAGTGTGGTGCTTGGAGCATCTCAACCATTGAAGGACCAAGCTGGTTGCCCTGCAAGCTCTCTGACCATGCAGAGGCCTCAGGCACAGCAAGGAGAGCTCAGTTCCCCAGGCTGCTCTGCTCTTATGCTGGTGTTATTGTCTACCTTGGCTTTATGTCCCTGACCTCCAGGTGGGGAGAAGCCAGGAGCCTTTGATTTCCAATCCTGCTTCCAGACCAGAGAGGAGGAGGCAAAAAAAGGTCAATCCCTGTGCCAGGCATGGGACAAATCCTGCCCTGGTGCAGCCTTAAATGGGATAACTCCTCCCTTTCTCCAGCTGGGATGTCTTGGTCATTACAGGCTGTATTTAGGCAAGGTGGATGTGGCTTCCTGGTCTCCTTGTCCCCACTTCAAGGTTCTGGGTGGCCAAGCAGTGCCTTGACTTCTGTCTCTGTTCATCCCCCTCCTCCTTTCTTCCCCCAGTGGCATCTGATGCTGAGCTGCCAGAGCAGGAGAAGGCTTTTCTCCAGTTCCATGTCAGCATGCCAGAGGCACCATCACTCCATGTCCTGCTGCAGGACCCTGAGGAGAGGAGGAAGCTGGGTAAGTGCACCAGCAGTGGGGGGAAAAAAACCTCTGCATCTTGTGGTGGAACCTCAGGGGACAAGCAGAGCCCCATCATAACCCTACCTGTGTGGGCATGGTCTCCACAGAGGTATGTGCTGAGTTGCTGGGGGTCTTGCCATGCAAAGACAGCTTTTTTGGGGGGTGTCTTCTCTCCTGGGAAAGCTAGACAGCAGCAGAGGTCCCTTGGAGGGTGTTGAAGACCAGCTCCTGGTGGTTGCAGAGCTGGGCACAGCAGAACCCCAGGCACTCAGATCTCTTTGAGTTAGGTGACATCACCCAACACAGCCTGGAGAAACCCATGGGAACACTGAGATCCTGGAAGCTTCTTGCCTTGGGCTTGCTGCTGGCTTGGTTTGATCTGAAGAAGAGCCAGCAGATGCCAGGGGGTGGCTTTTTTAGCTGCAGCAGAAGACTTGAGAGACAAGAACTTCCTCCCAGGCAGATTTTTCAGCTTCAGGGTCAAAACAGAAGGTTGCTTCTTCAGCTGAAGTCATGTTTTGGCAGCTCCTCCCCAAGGAGGCTGCAAGGAAAGGAGAGCAAGCTCAGCACCCTGCTTTTTGGGGGTGTCATCTCCTCCACCATCAGCTGCCTCCTGGTGTTCTTTCCTCTCATGGCACACGTGTGGAAGGAGACAAGTCCCAGCAGGAGTGAGTTGGTCACCTCACTGGCCCCAGCAAAGTCTCTCCTGGCTGCTTGGCCAGGTTTTACTTCTGTGGGTGGATGAGGGGGAGAACATGCAGGAGGAGACTTCTGAAGTGAACCCCAACCCCAGAACGTGGTGGTAACACCACAGCACCTTCAGCTGCTGTCATCTCCTCCCATGATCTCCAGCCACCCTTCCAGCTCTGTCTGCTCTTCTTAGGGGGCAGCAGACTCAGTTCCAAGGTTCAAGGTTTTGGTTTGCAGGAAGGGAAGAAGCTTGTGGCATTTGAATCATCTCCCTGAGAGGATATTTTCCACCCCCCTTCCTTAGTCTCTTGCCATACCAGACCTTTCCCACCATCTGCAGCAGAGTGGAGCCAAAAGCTCCCCCAGCTTCCCTGCCTAACCTCTGCTGCCTGTCATCTCTTGGAGGCAGCAGTAGTTGACAGTTATTCAAACCTAGTTGGCTTTGGGTGCTGAGGAACAGCTGAAATCACTTGGTTTGTTCAGCCTGGAGAAGAGGAGACTGAGAGGAGACCTCATCATGGTCTGCAGCTTCCTCTTGAGGGGAAGCAGAGGGGCAGGAGCTGATCTCTTCTCTCTGGTGACCTGAGGGAGCAGCATGAAGCTGTGCCAGGGGAGGGTTAGGTTGGATATCAGGGAAAGGTTCTTCCCCCAGAGGGTGGTGGAGCTCTGGAACAGGCTCCTTAGGGAGGCAGTCATGGCACCTAACCTGACAGCATTCCAGAAGCATCTGGACAACATCCTCAGTGTGATGCTTGGGGTTGTCCTGTGCATGGACAGGAGCTGGACTCCATGCTCCTGCTGGGTCCCTTCCAGCTCAGGCCACCCTCTGATCCTGAGACTGATTCCCCTGGATACAAGTACTCTGAAGTCTCTTCCTCTCCAGCTTTCCACCCAACCTCACCAGATTCCCTCAGTTGCCTCCCCTCAGGGAGGAGGAACCCAGAGGTCTCCAGAGCACCGGCTGTGATCCTCCTAGCTCTGAAGCAAACTCCAAGCCATCTCCCTGGCTTCTGTTGCCACCGTGTGTCCTGGCAGAGGAAGTGCTGCAGGCACACGTGTTCCTGTGACACTGTCTGCATAATATATAAATATCTAAGTAGCTCCAGCTCTTTTTTTGGTGCTTGGATGCTGGTATCTTGGTTGCAGCCTCTCACCAAGGAGATGTTTGCCTTGATCGCTGTGGGTCATCACCATTCCATCTCTTCTGGCCATTCCTTGCCTCTGCCTTTCTCACTAGGCTGGAAACACCTTGAAGGCAAGTCCAGAGGAGCAAAGGCAAGAGCAGATCCCCCAGAGGATGGGGGGTGGGGGGGGAAAGAGAACCTCCAGGGCAAGGAGAAAGCTTTGCTTAACCTAGAAAAGAGGAAGACGTGTTGCATCTTCCAGGCTGCCACCAGGAGGAGGTGGCTCCATTGTCCTCTGTGTCCCTCACACCCCAGAGGGACACCCAAGGCACTGGAGAGAAGTTAATTTGTGGAGAAGATTGAGGTCAAGCCTGAGGAGGGACTTTGGGGGTGGTGCCAACCTGGTGGCATCTCCTTTGCCGGTGGCTTGCTTGGGGGTTTGGGTGTTTTTTTTGGGAACATCTGCTGCCTGTGCTGGAGTTGGGGGAGGGAAGTAGGTCACCCTTCAAGGTCCCTTCATCAGGGGCTGGAGCTGGCAGTTGGGACCTACTCTATTTAACACAGAGGGAAGGGCTGAGAACGTGACTGGGCTCCTCCCTGCCTCCCGGTGAGCTGCTCTCCTCCGTGGGCTGCCAGGGAGAAGAGTGGAAGAGCTGCTCTGCTTCTCCTCAGCCTTTCCTCTCTCTCTCTCTGGCAGGCAAAGCTCACCTGAAGAAAGCCATCATGAAGCACGAGGAAGCCATGAGGATCCATGGCTTGTGCAAGATCCTGAGGAAGATGGACATCCTGCAGGAGGTTCTCTCCTTCGCCCACAAGCGCTCCCTCAGCAAGTACTCGGAGATTGACCATGAGGAGGACTTCTTTGAGACTGGAGATGCTCCAGAGGTTCACCGTGAGTGAGGGAAGGTGGGGAGGGCTTGGGGGAGGTGGGAGGTTTGGGCTGGAGGTGGTTGTGGTAGGTGGGCAAAGTCCACCCTGAAATTGGTGGCCCCAGAGAGCCCTGCACGGTGGTGGAGCGGCGCAGGGGGAGGCTACGGGTTGTATGGCTGGTAGGTCTTTGTGGGTCATCCCATCCCTCCTCAGGGGACCATAAGGTAGAAGCAGAAGCCTCTGCAACTCCCTGACCCTCATGGATGTGTTTGTTCTCTCCTTCACCACTAGCCAAAACACACCAGAAACCAGAGATTAAATCTCCCAACTTCTCCCAGGTGAAGGTGACCGACCTCTTCCACAGGCTGGTAGGTACAGCCATGGGATGGAGGTAGCCCCAAGGGAGCAGGCATCTTCTCCTCCTCCTCCTTCTCCTTCCCCCTGCATGTTCTGCTTGCCTGGTTTCTTCCTCCCTGCAGCCTCTTCTCCCCCTCCTGGTGCAGCCGTTGCGTTCTCCGGCAGCTCTCCAGGGAGGATGAGCCACCTCCTCACAAGCAGGGATCCAGGCAGAAGAAAGGCTGGGAGGGTGCAGATCTGTCTCTGCAAGACCTAAATGGGTCATAAAGCTCCTCTGGTGCATGAGCATGGGCATTTGGGGTGGGCTTTTGACCCAAAAGACCCTTGAGAAGCAGCTTTTTTGGGGGGGCAGGATGGTGCCTGTTGGGAGGCACCAGGAAAATGCCAGCAGAGCTTTATCCCTGCCCTCCTTAGGGTGATGGGGAGCAAGGCTGAGCTTTGGGGCTGCTGTAGGACCTGGCTGGGCTTGCCCTCATCTCTCCAAGCACCCCAAGGACTGTGGAGCACCTCCAGGAGAGGTTGGACATCTCTACTCCTGTGGGACTAGGGAAAGAAGAGAAGAAGTGGGAAGGATTCTGACCCTGAAGGAGCTCTGACCTCTGTGCCACCAGCTCCCACTGGGCTGCTAGGCTGCATCCTCCAGAGCCAGGCAGTGGTGAAGAACCTCAACCCCCATCCTCCCTCCTTGGGGGGTTGGCTGGGTGTTTTGTTTTCCTGAAGTGAGGAATGAAGGAGCCAGCTCTACCTGATGGAGCTTCCAACCTTGGTTGCTCCTCCAGGGTTATAGTGTCTAAACTGCTGCCAGCTCACTGGCTGGGCTCAGGCTTTCTCCTTCTACCCTGCAAGTGGGGCAGGATATCCAGACCTAAGCTCTAAAAGGACCTCCTGAGGTCCTTCCCAGCCAACTGCTGCTGCTCATAAAGCCAAGGTTTGCCTTGGGGTTTTTAAGCCCTTTTATAGAGCTTTTAGAGTCCATAAATGGACATTTTTTGGCAGGCAGGTAAGGTCAAACATCAGGCAGGTTCCAAAGCCCAGAGCAATGCAGAAGACAAACCTCCTTGCTTGGCCTCCTCCCCAGCATGCAAGGTTGCATGTCCTCAGAGGGTTCTTCTTGCACCCAAAGGTGTTCTCCTTGTTTCTGCCTTCTCCCCAGGGACCCCTCTCAGTTTTCTCAGCCAAGAACAAGTGGTACCCAGCACGAAGAGTCCACCTGAGGAGAGGAGAGAATGGCTTTGGCTTCACTCTGAGAGGAGATTCTCCTGTCCTCATTGCTGGTGTCATCCCTGGGGGCTGTGCTGCTGTGAGTACCCCAAGCTCCTGCTGCCCTCATGGGGAATGCTTTAGGTGGGTTGAGGTTGGCTCCAGGTGGTTTGAGATCTTCACACTCAGCTGGGAACTGTGGGCTCAGGTTAGAGATTTATCCCTGCTGAATCTCAGCTTGGAAGCCCCAGATGGGGGGCAGGAGAGAATGGAGATGTTTGGGGTTGGGGTTGGGGGGGGATGGGGAGACAACTTGGTTTTCCAGCAGAAGCTTGCTCTGGTGGGAACATCCATCCTGGTGGGACAACCAAAAGGTCTCTCCCCTCCCTCAGTGCTGTTCAGTGTCAACCCTGCCCCCCCAGAGCTCAGCTTCTCCATACAACATGCTCCTTAGCAGCAAGATCACATCCCTCTTTGAGAGACTAAAACCTTCTCAAAGACCATAAATGGTCCCTGTCTGGACCACAGTTGTGTCCCCTGGGCTTCATTGCACTCAGCAATGGATTGGACTCCAGGTAAGACACCAAAATGTGGGTGTCCCTGCTTGGACAAGTTTCTAAACCTCCTCTACCAGAGCTGCTCCAAGCTCTGATGATATCCTCATGGCCCCAAGCTGGCACATGCTTTCCTTCAAGCATGTCAGGAGAGCCTGGTTGATGCCTTGGTGGCTGAAGGGTGTGCAGAGAACCTTGCTGAGCTTCTCAAGGATTGAACCTGGTTTTAGATCTGGAGACCTGCAGCATTTCACCTTGATGGCAGAGTCAGAGCTGGGTGGGCTTTGGACAAGGCTGCAGAAGGTCATGGGGCTGGGCTGTCATGGGTGGCCACCTCCAGCAGCTGCAGAAGAGATCTTTAGGCTGTAGAGCCATCCCTCTTCTGCATGCATGCTGCAGAGCAGGTGGGAAATGTTGAGGATGAGGAAGGTATCAGATGTCTTGGGCTGCTGGGTGGACCCCAGCCCTCCCTGTAGCTTGTGTCTCTACAAGGTTGGGACCTAGGGGAGGGGGTGGACACTGAGCAGACCTCATGGATGAGCTCAAACACATGCATCTTCTCAAAGCACATCTAGAGAGGGCTCCTGGGGAGGTGGTTGGTGGGGCTCCTGGGGAGGTGGTTGAGTGGTGAGCATGGGAGTGTTGGGTGGATGGTTGGACTCCATGATCTCAGAGGGCTTTTCCAACTAGAATGCTTCTCTGGTTCCTCCTCAGGAAGCTGGGCTGAAAGAGGGAGACTACATCATCTCAGTGAATGGCAAGGACTGCAGGTGGTCCAAGCATGCTGAGGTGGTGCAGCTGCTGAAGAGCACTGGGGAGGAAGGGGTGGAGATCAGTGTGATCACCCTGCAGGGCTCAGAAGGACCAAAACCTGTAAGTCACATCTCCCACCCTTTAGGTGAGACACTGCAGAAGAGGCTTCCCCAAGCTGGAAGGAGAAGGCTGAAGGCAGGCATGATGTCTCCAGCCTTGGCTTCACATCCTTCTCTGTTCCCCTTCCCAAGCAGGTGGAGAAGAAGGCAGCAGCCATGTCCTCAGGCAGCAGTGGGATGCTGAAGAGCAACAAGGAGAACAACCGTAGGAGCTTGATGAACAGCAAGAGTGCCAGCACCCTCCTGGTCTGGAGCAAGAAGAGCAAGAGGAGCAAGAAGAGCACCTATGGAGTCCCCTTCACTGCAGTGGGAGACAATGAGGTCATGTACTGAAGTGGTTCCCAGGCTAGGTCCTGTCCTGCAAGCTCCAGGGCTGGCTGCCCATGAACCTTCTCAAGCACTGGTGGCATTGTCCAAGCTGTGCTGGTGTCAGTGCTGCAAGGACCTCCCTAGGGCCAAGGGGGGTTGCTGCTGGTTGGGTCTTCTCCAAAGAGGCAAAGCAGGTGGCAGGGGAAGTTCTCCAGCTCCCAAGTCCTGGGTTAAACAACTCTCAGCTCAACCATTTGGGGAAATGTTGATTTCTTCTTCATTTTGCATTCGTTTTGGCTCTTTTTTTGGCTCTTCAGGGGTTGGGGGTGGGAGGCAGGGACAGGTTTGTGTCTTCTGCTCTCCATGAGCCCCAGCCACGAAAGCAAAAGCTGTAACCTTCCTCAGCATCTCCAAGGCTTTGTCAGTGAGGTAGAAGGGCACTGGGAGCTGCTGGCAGAGCCAAATCATTCAGCAGCTCCAGCTTGAGGTCACCTTCAACTCCCCTTTGTTTCAGGAGGAGGGATGGTGTGGACATCAATGCCTCCTGGTGACCCCATCAAGGCATCTAGCTCAGATCAGCCCAGGCAGCTCCTCTGGGCTGTGCATCTCTGCTGTGGTGGGTCCCAGTTAAGGATGTCCCAGTGAAACAGGGTGGAATTTTGGGATGGAGTTGACTAATTTGGAGTGCTTTTGGGGTTGCTTTGGGTTTACTTTTGGATGGACAGGGAGGTTGGTCCAGCAAATACAGCCCAGCTGCTTCTTCAGGAGGAAAAGGAAAGACTTTTCAGGTCTTGTTTCTCCTCCTCAGTAGAAGTGGATTGTCCTCAATCTGTGAGGAGATGAATAGCTGATCAATTGGCAAAGTCTTCTCCATCCCATTTCTGCTTTGTTGCTGGAGGCTAGTCTGGTCTTCAGTGCTTGGGTGATCTTGGGGAGGTGTGAAGAAGCCTTCAGAGATGCCATTTCTGCCCTGTGTGCTGGTTTGCTGGAGGCTAGTGTGGTCTCCAGTGCTTGGGTGATCTGGGGTGGCTATGAAGAAGCCTTCAGAGATGCTATTTCTGCCCTGGGCATTGTTTTTGCTGGGAACTAGACTGATCTCCAGTGCTTGGTTGATCTTGGGTGGGTGTGAAGAACCCTTCAGAGATGCAGTTGTATTTTTGTATGTTTTTTTTAAGCAGTGACACATTTTTAGGGGTAGTTTAGTGAAGCCAACAAGCACTGGCAGTGAGGCATCACCATGAGAACATCCTCTTCTAGGCCTGGACCACAACTTCTTCTAGGTGGCTCAGTGCCCACGTGCCAAGCTCTTGATTTGATTGAAGGAGGACAGAAGGAAGGCTTCTTAGCTGTGGTGTTGACCAAGATTCTGCTCTGTAGACATCATCAGATGGATTATGGATCCAGCTGGCACCATGAGACCATCTGGTGCAGGCAGCTTTTCTCCTGTCATCTTGGGTGGGAGTGGTGAGGAAGGGCCAGGCCAAGGGGCACTGGGCACCAAGTGGAAGGCAGGAGGTTGCAGCTGAGCAGGAGGAGAAGCTTGTTTGGTGTGAGGATGTTGGAAACCTGGCCCAGGCTTTGCAGAGAGGCTGTGGAGTCTCCTTGTGTGGAGAGATTGCCAAGGCAGCTGGAGGTGACCCTGGGCAAGCTGCTGGGGGTGACCCTGCTGGAGCAGGGTGGGGTTGGACTGGGTGAGCCCCAGAGCTCCCTTCCAACCCCTACCAGTCTATGAAAAGGCCACCTTGCCATGAGAGCATCCCAACAGCCTCTTCCCCTGATCCTACAAATGCCTTCTCAATGTGGACATCTCCAAGCTGGAGGTGGAGACCTTTAGGAGCAGCATTGCATTGCCAACCACCTCAGCCACCTTCTCTGCTGCTGCTGCTGCTGCTGGTGGTGGAGGAGCTGTGTTTTGGGTGAGTTGGTGCATCTCCCTAACAGTGCTTGGGCTTTGGCTTGGGTTTGGATTGGTGTTTGGTTTCATTTGTCCATGGACTCTCACCTTTTCTGGATTAAAAAGCACTGATTGAAGCAGAACCCTTGGTAGCTCATCTCTGGTGGGAATTCCAGGTAGACTTAGCTCCACCAGCCATGGAGGAGAACAATCTTTGGGGGGTTTGGCTTGCAAATGGATCAGTCTGGGGTTGTTTTTACCCATAACTGGAGGTGTTGAGGTTGGGAGAGTTGTTGCTTCACACAGCATGTTTTGATCTGCTGGCCTGGGGCCTCCAGAGTGGGGCTTCTGACCCTCTAGCTTCTGGAAAAGCACATCCTCATGCTGGAGGAGCTCATTGAGAGGTGGGAAACCAGCAGAGCCTTGGTGTAGGACACCACCACCCCATTTTCACTGGAGGGTCTGCATCTCACCATGGTGGGAAGATGACCCAAGTCCATAGGTGTGGGGCTCCTGGCAGCCAGACAAGTGCCTTGCTGAGGGAAGGTGCACACCAATGTGCCCCCCAGGAGATGAAAGGACAGAGTAACTGCTCCTCAGAGACACCAAGGTGGGTTTAAACCCCTTGAGATGGGAACAAACAGTGCTCTCAACGTTGGGTTGAAGCCTCCTCTTCTCCTGTCTACCAAGCCAAGGTTAAAATGGCATCTTAACCATTTTGGGGGGAGGAGGTGGGGTGTATTTTTGTACTTGAAGGTGTTTCCCTGGTTGATCAGATCTCCTGTACCCAACACCAACCTCCAAGCTGGTACCAAGTGTTTTAAGCCACCCCCAGTGAGATGTTGTGCTGCAGCAGATCCTTCTTCCACCTACATTCAGGGGATGTGGGAAACTCATGACTCCTGAGCAGGGATCACCTCCTCCTCTGATGATGATGATGATGCCTCCTGGCTGGGTCCCTCCAGGCTTGGCTTCTCCATCTGGAGCAGGAGGTCCTGTAGGACCCTGGAGGGGGAGGAATAATGTGGATAGAAGCAGGAGAACTACTGCAGAAAGAGCTTGAGGGTAACTAAGAACTTGAGGTCTCCTCAATCTCTGCTGGCCCTGTGGAGAGGAGCTCCAGGGCAGCTCAGGAGCTAAGGTCATCTTCAGGGCCTTCTTAGTGGGGCCATCCTGGGCTTGGACCAGTCACTGCACCTCTTGGGGGGCATCTGATGAGCATGGAAAGCCCAACATGAAGAGCCCAGCAAGTCCCTGGGGCTTCATCCCACTTTCTTGCCTTGGAGGTTGAGTTTTCCTCCTCTCAGAGCTTCAGGTTTGATAATAAAACATCTCTTGGCCAATCTCTCAGTCCTTCCAGTGTGGTGAGAAGGTGTTGGGATTCTCCTCTCCATTAAACACCATGGTTCTCTTCACAGAGGAGGAGAAGGTCCCTGAAGTGGCAGGACTCATGTCCATGGCTCATTGAGCACCAGAACCCAGCAAGGTCCAGCCTTGTCTCTGGGGACAACACCTCCTGGGCTGAGGGTCCCCAAGCCCTGAAGTGGTTTGGTGCTGGGCTACTGCACCCACAGAATCACAGCATGTCCTGAGTTGGAAAGGAGCTCCAAGGATCATCAAGTCCAACTCCATCCATGCCAGCTGCTCTCACTGCTCACTACCCCTGAGTAGCACAGAGCCATAGGATGGGTTGAGTTGGGAGGGACCTGCAGAGGTCAGTCCAACCCCTCTGCAGTCATCAGGGACATCTGCAACTGGAGCAGGCTGCACAGACCCCCCAGGGTCCAACCTGAGCTGGGATGGTTCCAGGGCTGGGACATCTCCCACCTCTCTGGGTGCCCTGGGCCAGGCTCTCACCACCCTCACAGGGAACAACTTCTTCTTGCTGGTCTAAATCTCCTCTTTTGGTTTCAAACCATCACCCCTTGTCCTGTTACACCATGTCTAGCTATAGATTGTCCTCATCTTTCTTCTAGGCCTCTTTAAGTGCTGAAAGGTCACCAGAAGGTCTCCCTGGAGCCTTCTCTTCTCCAGCCTCAACAACCCCAACTCTCTCAGCCTGGCCTCACAGCACAGAGCTTCTAGCCCTCAGATCATGTCTGTGGCCTCCTCTGGCCCTGCTCCACCAGGTCCCTGTCTCTGCTGTGCTGAGGACTCCAGAGCTGGCCCCAGCCCTGCAGCTGAGCTCTCCCCAGAGCAGAGCAGAGGCACAATCCCTTCCCTGCCCTGCTGCCCACCCTGCTGGGGATGAGCCCAGGCCATGGTTGACCTCCTGCAGCTTTTCATCCAACTCTTTGCAATCAGTTAGCAGGATCAGGCCCTCCAGCAGCACCTGCTGCTGCCTTCAGAGGGTCCTGGGCCAGGAGCAGGTCAGTGAGGACCTCTCAGGAGGAGGCTGGAGCACAGCAAGTGTTCTCCTGCTCCCAGAAAGGGCAGCAATGCTCTGCCTGCTTGGTCCTATGGCCAGTGCTCACCCCCCACCCCATGTCAGGCACCATCTTCAGCCCCCAGCTTGGTCCTCCTGAGCACCCATGGGCTCAGTGGGAGCTGGGTGTCCACTGCCAACCTCCTTCTCATCCTGAGCCCACTGGAGGGCAGCAGCACCCTGGCCAATGCACCTGCTCCTCACAGCACAGCCACCCTTCCTCTGCCCAGTGAAGCTCTCACCTCTTGACCCATCCTGCCACCCAAGGGCGACCAGAGATGTCCCTGGGAAGCCACCATGGCTCCTGGGAAGCCCTGCTGGAGGAAAGTGTGCAAGGAATAGAGCCAAGCATTGCAGTGCAGCATCCTCTGGAGCAGAGGAGCCTGAGCTCCATCCACCCCATCCAGGGAGGGGTGAGATGATGTTGCTTGGAGCACCCCATCCTGCTCCTCCAAGCTGCTCCTTGGTTCTTGCTGGGGCTGCAGTGAGGAACTTTGCTCCTCTTGCTCCCTAAAAGCTTTTCTCCAAGTGCTCTCTGGGGAAACATCAGCCAGGAGGTGCTGGCATCTACCTGGCTGAGGAGCAGCTCTGTGGAAGATGACCTGAAGGTCCTGGTTGGTCAACAGACTCAAAGAGGAGTGAACTAACCTGTGGCTGAAGCAGCAAAGCCAAGGAGATGCTGGGTTGCACCAAGAAAGGCAGCACCAGCAGAGGTGAAGTCATGATCCCACTCTCCTCAGTGCTGCTCAGCCCACACCTGGATTAGTGTCTTCAGTTTGGGGCCCTCCTAGACCAAAGAAAGATGTGGACAAGCTGGAGAAGGTCGAGATGAAGGCCACCAAGATGATCCAAGGAGGCTGCAGGTTGAGGAGCTGGTGGAGTTGTAACCTGGCAGCTTTTCACTAGAGGGCAGGATGGGTTCATGCTGAATCCTTCTCCTGCAACCTGGCCAAGTCTTCATCACCCCAAGCCACCCCAGCACAGGCTGGGATGATCCCCAAGTCCCCAGTTGTCACCTTTCTCCATGCAGGTAGCTCCTTGCCCTTATCCTGTGTAAAATGATCTCCATGCTCACACCCAAGTCAGCTCTTGCTCTAGCAACTGCCCTGGTGCTACCCAACTGCAAGTCATCCTGGGTCTTCCCAGGGGGAGATGCCAGGAGCAGGAGGGGCCTCTGCCAGGCACCTGCATGTCCCAACACCTCCAACTGACTCCTACCAGGGAGAAAAGCAGTGACTGGAGTTCCACCACCCCTTCTTCATCCTCATGAGGTCCCTGGGGAGTGCTGAACCATCTTCCCATGGCCAGGAACAAGTATCTCCCATGTGGGACTGGGTCATGCCTGGCCCAGGGTGGACCTGGTCTGGCAGTGGAACAGGGGTGGAGATCTCTGATCATCTTTATGGCCTACATTCTGTAGGACAGGAGTGTTTCCTCTGCAGAAACACCACTGGCAGAGAAGACCAAGGCCAGACCAGAGATGGGAAGCTTCCATGGGCTGCTGGCTGCACTAGAAGAATAATTTGGGTCTACAGCAAGCAAGGAGGGCAAGAGGGTTATGGGGGAGGGTGAGGAGATCATGCTACAGGGCAAGGGGGTCATGCAATAAGGAAAGGGAGCTTTCAGGTTCCTGGTACTCAGTGGAGCTCCCTTACAGCCCAGAGCAAGCCCAGCTGGTGTAACCTCACTCTGCACAGCTGGATGCAGTGGCTGGGCCAGGCAAGACTTTACCCTTCCTTTGAGCCAAGCCAACAATCTCCATGCCCCTCTGGGAGCTCTAGGTCCTGCTCAAGTCCTGAAGCCCAGGAGCAAAGAAACCCTTGCAGCCCTTCATCTGCAGCACCCAAGAGCAACACATTCAAGGCAGTGCTGGGGGGGGGGGAAGATCATCCTCTCTCTTTCTCCCACACCATGAAGCCTCTCCTGCCACACCTTTCAGCTCTTCCCAACAACCTCATCCTATTCTTTTTTCCCTCCCCATCTAGGGAGCAGACTACCCCTTTTTTCCCCCCCTCCCTGCCATGATGAAGAGCAGATCCCAGCCTTTAATGGGAAGGACAGAACTGAGCCCTTCAGAAATGGCTCCTGAATCTTTAATAAAGCAAAACATTGCCTGGGCCATAAACATCTGCTGACAGCAACTGAGGCTCTCAAGCTTATTGCCTGGCTGCTGGTTCTTTACTTAAACTCTACCATAATGGCTTTAATAGCCCAGGAGGGAGCTGAGGTGAAAGTCCTATTAAAAAATGTATTTCCGAATTTAATTGAGGCTCCATCTGTGGGGAGAGACAGAGGAGAGGTCACTCCACAGGAGAGCTATGAAAGAAAAGAAGAAGAAAAGCTCTCTCTCCACCTTCCCCCACTCCTATCCTGCTTGCTTGGTGCCCAGCAGGAAATCCCAGCCCAGTTGGTGGCCCTGGGGACCTTCAGTGTGCTCCTTCCCTGGAGGAGAACATCAGTCCTCTGGGCTTGGCCCTTGCAGGAGATGCAGCAGCTGCATTTAAGGAGGCATCCCCTCTGGTTTTGCAAGGCTGTTCCCTTTACAGTTGGCCAGGACAAGCAGCTGTGGTCCTCAAAGTCCAGGTAGGATGTGGGCAGCATCACCATCCGTGGTGGGACAGTGTCACCATCCGTGGTGGGACAGCACTGGCTACCTGTGCTCTGCTTTGGCCTCACCAGAGATCTGGCCTGGGTGATTGATCTGATTGTCTCCTCACCCCTCTGACCTGCATGTGGCCCTCTAGTCACCCATCAGTCTCTCCAGCTGTCCCCACAGCCCCCTAGACCCCCAGATGCCTAGAGATAAACAGGCACCATCAATCCTTTTGCCCCAGCTCCATCAATATCCATCCACCCATCCATCTACCTACCTATTTATCTCTCTTTCTCTCTCTGTCCATCCATCCAACCACCATCTATCTACCTATCAGCCTATCTCTATATCTAGCCTCCTCTCTACCCTTCCATTGATCCACCTGTCCAACCATCCATCCATCCATCCATCCATCCACCCTGTCACCCAACTCTGACCTTTTCTCCATCCAAGGATGACCTTAAAGGAGTCATTGGGGATGAACCCTAACATTCTAGGCTGGGAGACATCCCCAAGTCCTGGCCCACCACTGTTTGGGGTTAGACAGACCCTTCATCAAGGAGAAGTCACCCTAAGTGAAGATGGAGACAGAGAAGAAGGCAGCTAGGGAAAGAAGGGATGGAATTTGGGCTCAGGCTGGGAGATAGCCACCTTCAACCATGCTACAGTGTGGGCTTACACGATGGGATGAAGCTGAGGGCTTGGGAGAGGAGGAACTCACTGCTATCTCCACTCCTTTCCTGGCAAGCATCACCCTGAGTCAGCAGATCCAGGGAGGTCATGCCACCAGCTCTATTAATTGGATTAATCAAGGCCTACGTCAGGGAGGTAATTAGCCACTAATTGGGGATGACAAGGTTGTCAGGGCTTGTCCCTCCAAAGGACAATTTCCTGTCCCTGGTCCTCTCCTTTCCCAACACCCACTGAGTCAATCACATTAAGGAAACAAATCAAAGAGTCTGTAACCTTGTGCTGCCAACCCCCAGGGAAGCTGCTGCCTCCAGAAGCCAGGAAGCAGGGTAGGGTGGTGGCATCTGCCATCTCCAGCCACCAGCCTGGGGCCAGCCAGGCAGCAAGTTGGGAGGGGTCTCCAAGGTCCTTTCTGCCTCCCCCTGCATCCCTCATGACCCTCCTGCCAGGAGGAGACACCAGGGTCAGGGAAGGCAGCACCTCATGGACCATAATCACAGGATCAGGAAGGTTGGAAGAGATCTCTAAGATCTTCAAGTCCAACCATCAACCTCTCACCACCAGGCCACCAAACCATGGCCCTAAGGACCACATCTAGATGTCTTTTGAACCCCTCCAGGACTGGTGGCTTCACCACTGCCCTGGGCAGCCTGGCCCAATGCCTAACAGCTCTTCCAGTGAAGGAATTCTTCCTGATATCCAATCTCAACCTCCCCTGGAACTTCTCTAAGGTGCTCAAGTTCTTGGAAGAAAACCAAACTTCACCATTACCCCCATAACATCCAAGGAACTCCTTCAGACAAGGAAATGCTCAGTGAAAATGAGTTCACAAAACAAAGTCCCCCCAAGGAAACCACAGAATCATTCTGGTTGGAAGAGACCTCTGAGGTCATGGAGTCCAACCATCCACCCAACACTCCCCTGCTCACCACTCAGCCATGGCCCCAAGCACCACCAGGAAGATCTCAGCCTGATGATATCTCCATGATGAAACCTTTCCACTCTGCCAAAACTTTCCCTGCCCTTTCCCTGAAGTGAGTCCCTGCTGTCAGCCACCAGCTGGGAATCATCTCTGCCTCTCCCTGGCCTCCTGCCATGGTGGAGATGTCCAGGCTACATCCAATCCCATTCCCCCCTCATGGCCAGGATGGTCCAAGGCTAAGCTCTGCACAGCTGGATGCTGAGCTGGGCTGGTGATGTTTCCTCCACAGGGATCAGGAGGCTGGATGCTACTCTGAAATGGCTGGATAGCAAGTTCTGCACATCTGGATGATGCTCAGCCTGGTGCTGAGCTCTGCATAGGCTGGTGCTGTGTCTCACACAGGCATGAGGAGCCTGGCACAGCTGGAAAATGAAGCCAGCACATCTGGATGTGCTTGGCCTGCTGCACACTGACCTGGCAGCTGAGCCTTGCACATCTGGATGCTGCTCAGCCTGATGCTGAGCTCTTTGTGGGCTGGTGCTGAGTGTCACACAGGCATGAGAAGCCTGGCACAGCTGGAGAGTGAAGCCAGCACATCTGGGTGCTGAGCTCTGCACAGCTGGATGCTGAGCTGTGCCAAGCTGGTAATGTGCTCTCCACAGGGAGAAGGAGCCTTGCACAGCTGGATGTGGCTCTGGCACAGAGATCCAGAGCCTGGCACAACTGGACACCAAACCCAGCACATCTGGATGCTGATCCTTGCACACCTGGGTGCTGCCCAGCCCAGGAGGAAGACAGGTGCAATGAGATTGTGAGGCCTCAACACCTCTGCAGCTTGGAAGTGCTGAACTTTGGGGGTGAGCTAACAAAGTCAGGTTTAAGGAGGAGGCAGGAGGGAGATGTTCTCAGAGCCAAAAGGCCACAGGATTTGGTAGGGAACTGGTCAAACACTGGAATAGGCTGCCCAGAGAAGTGGGAGATGTCCCATCCCTGGAAGCATCCCAGCTCAGGTTGGACCCTGGGGCTGTGAGCAGCCTGCTCTAGCTGGAGATGTCCCTGCTGGCTGCAGAGGGGTTGGACTTGATGACCTCTACAAAGGTCCCTTCCAACCCAAACCATTCCATGACTCCAGGACCCTGTAGACCCCAGGACCCTGCAGACTCCATCCCACCTTGGTCTCAGTTCAGCCCTGCATGACAATTTGGCTTTTCCTACACCCACTTACCTTACCCCTCCAAGCAGAACCCCTAAACCCCTCTCAGACTGTTGTTTACTTGGTGCAGAGGGGAAACTGAGGCACGGGGGGTGGGGGGAGAGGGGAGGTCAGCTGGCTGGGCTGGATCTGCTGCTGCCTCTTTATCTTCTTGAGTGGCCAGGTTGAGGGCTGGGAGGTGGCATTTTTTTTTTCCCCTCAGCTGCTTATGTGATAGAAGCAAATCATTTAATCCTTGCTGAGCTGCTAGCAGCCTCCCTGCCCAGGTCCCATCTTGGGGAGCCCATGGCTAGATTAAAGTCCATATTAAATTGCTTGAAGAGCAATTAAAAAATTGCCATCTCTATGCATTGCCACTCAGCTAATGTTTCTACAGAGACTTGAATTTCTTAATTACCCAATTTAGGGCATGTTTAGTTTCTCCTGATAGTTTGTTTTTTTTTTCCCCTCTCCCTTATTTTTCTGGTCCTGTATTTAAATCAGTTTTTCCTAGGGTTGAAGGGAAAACTGTCTCTGGAGGTGGCATCTTCACCATCACCTTTGCTCTTCCATGCTCCTGGTGAAAGGCTGGAGGGGGTTTGGGGCCATGCTGATGTTCTCTCCCCTAAAACTCAGCAGTAGAAGAGATGGAAATACAGGAGGTTGGGAAAGTCAAGAAGCTGAATTTCTATCCTGCTACCAGGATAGATGATGCATCAGAAGGTTTTTGATCCAGCCCCAGCAAGGATCTGGCAGTTGAAAAGGGGCTGGCATCTCCTTTCCTTGTGTCCCTCCCCACACTGAAGGTCAATGATGAAAACATGATTAGGGCAAAGAGATTAACCCAGGCTCAAGAAGCCTTTGAGCAACAACTCATAGACTCCTAGAAGTGCCAGGGTTGGAAGGGAGCTTCAAGATCATCCAGTTCCAACCCCTTGCCTGCCAGGGACACCTCCCACTACAGCAGGTTGCCCACAGCCCCAGCCAGCCTGGCCTTCACAGCCTCTCTGGACAACCTGTGCCAGTGTCTCCCCACCCTCACAGGGAAGAACTTCCTCCTCACATCCAATCTAAATCTCCCTTCCTCTAGCTGGGATCCATTCCCCCTAGTCCTATCCCTACCTGACCTCCTAAACAGTCCCTCCCCAGCTCTCCTAACTCCTCCCCAGGGGCTGCACCAACACACCCTGCTGAAAACAGAAAGCAAAGAGTGAGGTACCACCAGTGTTGTTTGCCCCAAAATCCCTTTGGGGACAGAGGCTGAGGAGGGTCAGAGGGATGTCAGAAGGTCCATGATGGTCCCAGACTCTTGCTTTTGAAGCCAAGAGCTGCTTCTGGAGAGCTCTGCCCTGAGTAGAGCAGGAGATGCTGAGCTGAGGCCAGGGAGCATGGAAGGAGAGTGATTAGCTGAGTGATAAATCAGCAGCATGGAGCTGATGATCCAGTAATGGTGGGATGATGTCATCTCAATCTTCTCATTGATTTTTTTTCCCTTGCTTTCTTGGGTTTTGGGGTTTTTTTCCTCTCCATGAACTGCCTTTTCCCATCCATTACCCTGTCCAAAGCCCACACTGCTGCTGCTGTAGCTCTTTATACCCAGAGCTATCCATTGAGCCCCAAAGCTGTGCTGTGATGGCAATGCTTCTGAGAAGCACCCTAGGGGTGGTCTCCTCACCATGGACATCCTTGCTGAGGCATCAGGATGCTCCTTGGCAGCTGCCAGTTGATCTCTTAAAGCTCACCTGAAGGCAAGAGGAGAGTCTGTGCTCACAGTTTGGGCTGTGACTTGGTGCAAGCTCTTGGTCCATGAGCTGTGATCTTCTTTTTGCCCTCTCCTTGCTCTTCCTCCTTCCCTTCTGCTGCTGCAACAGTGGGTCCCAACACTGGCTGGAGGCATCTGACCACACATCTAGGGTGAGAAGAGATGGGAAAAGGTTTGAGCTCAGCTGAAACTGAGGGAAGTGAATCAGATGGTGTGGTTGCTGCAAGTTAACCAACTGGTTTCCTCTGGTTGCTCTTTAGAAAGTGTCTTCATTCATCAGAACCCTGGAGCTTTGCATGTTCATCTTCTCATTGAGAGCAGACCACCAGAACTTCCTCCTTCTAGGGTCACCCTTGCAGAGCTGAGGGCTAACAGGAGCAGGTGCAGAACTGATGACTACTTCAGGGCAGGGGAGTTTGGTGACCTCACTCTTGGGCTTGTTTCTTTCCAGCCTAAAGCCAAGGGAAGTGATGCACCCACATGTCCACTGAGCACCTTCTGCTCACCTGAGCTTGCTGCTCTCCCTGCCAACATGCAGCTGCAGGTGCAAGCAGCTCAGCAGAACAGGCACAAACCCTACAGGGCTGCCAGTGGTGGGCAGGAGGTGGAGGAACATTGGAGTGTGATGCCTTCACCAGCCCCAAAAACATAGGTGCCTACAAAGGAACCACCTCAGACACAACCCCAGGTAGAAGATCTCCATGGCCCAGAGGCAGAAGATCTCCATCCCCAGGTGGAAGATCTCCAAGTGCTTCTGAGGTGCCATCAAGATGGTTGATGGTTCTTTGGGAGCAGAGCCATAGGCATGGAATCATGGAAAGGTTTGAGTTGTAAAGGACCTTTAGAGGTCACCTAACCCAACCCTTCTGCTGGGAGCAAGGACATCTAGAACTAGAGCAGGTTGCTGAGAACCCCAAGGCCCAACCTTACCTTGAATGTTTCCAGGGATGAAGCAAAACTATCAAATGTTTTGGGTTTGAAGAAGCTTTTAAAGTTCATCTTGTCCAAAGCCCTGGAACCAGCAGGGACATCTTCAGCTAGAGCAGGTTACTCAGAGCCTCCTCCAGCCTTCTCAGATGAAATATTCCAGGGCTCTCAGCTTCTCCACTTAGCACCTTCTGCTGTTCACCAGCCCAGCTCCAACACTAGCTCCAGCTGAGCATCTTCCCAGCAGGGCTCCTCCCAGCCCCCACCTCTCCCAAAGAGATGCAGATTGAACCCACCTGGGCCTCAGTGGAGCCAAGCTGGTGATGGAAGATGAGCACCACCACCACCACCATGACCTCCAAGAGTCCCTTTTGGAGAGCAAACAATGAAAAGCCATTTTCTAGCCCTCCAGTGCTCCCCATCAAGGTGGGGTTCTCATCAGGGGCTGGAGTCATGAGGAAAGTTGGCTCTGGGCTTGGTTTCAGTGATGCATTGCTTAGTGAAGTTGGAGAAGGACTCCAGGAGCACTAGAGTTGGTCAATATTTCTCTCTGCAATCGATGGGCAGGAGGCAGTAATTACATTTCCAAGATCAAATGGACATATAAATGTTTCATCTGGGGAAAGGTGGTGGTGGTGGTGGATGGCTTGGTCTGTTGGGGGATGGTTTGGGGTTGTTTCTCCTTTCTGCACATGCTGCAGGCATCCAACCTGAGCTGGAATGGTTTGGGGATGGGACATCCACCACCTCTCTGAGTAACCTGGGCCAGTGCCTTCAGTGACTCTTCTAATCATAGGATGGGTTGGGCTGGAAGAAATCTTTACAGCTCACCTGGTCCAACCCTCTGATGACTGCTGGATGTCTTAATCTGGAGGTCTGCAGAACAGGGATGGTTGCATCCCCATGTTGCTCAGCAGGTGGACATATGCCCTAGAAGCTCTGTTGGGAAGCATCCCCCTCCTGCCCCAAGCTAACTTCTTCTCCCTTCTCCTGCCATCCAACACCAGGCTGGTGTTGCATAGCAAAGCAGAAGAAACCTGAGCAGCTTCTGAGGACACAACATAACCACCTGGCTCTGTTTCACCCTGCAGATGAGACCCCAAAGCTTTAACTTTCCTGGTGCTCCAACCCTTTTCTGGAACCATTGACCTCAAGGTTGTGCAGTGCCCAAAGTCAAGGACCCTAGGAGAAGCAGCTGGTTCCTCCCAGAACCATGCAAGGACCTCTGCACACCTCAAGGAAGGGTTGACCCCATCTCTGCTGCTCCTCATATCTTCATGTTCACCTCTGGCTTCCTACCCTTGCTCCTGGCTTGCTGCAAGGTGGAGGTAGCTGGGAGGTGATTCTGGTGGAGTGCAAGGAGCAAAGCTCCTCCAGGCCAGGGGAGAGGACAGAGAAGCTGTGGATATCATGTCTGGTGTCCAAGGAGACCAGGAAATGTTTTTCCTTGGGGAATAAAACAAATAACCAACCCAGAAGTCCTCTTTTGGTTGCATTTGAGTCTAGAAAGGAGGTTGGAGTTTGGGCTTGTTGTGGTATTTAAGAAGTCCAACTCTCCTTCTCCTCTTGGACTGTGACAACATCACAACACCAGAGCTTCAGTGCTCAGCAAAACAAGGGCAAAGCTTTCTCTTGAGGGTAGCAGCACCCCCTGGGAAGAAGCCACCACTCATGCAGCAGGCTGGGACTCTAGTGATCCATGTGTGATGTTCTCTGGTGCCTCAGAGTCTGTGTGCTGGGTTGGTCACTTCTGTCTCCCTCTTGAAGGTCACATCTCTCCCCCTTTGCAAGAGAGCTGAGAGTCCCTGGAGCAGGGGCTGTCCCCATGCAAGGCTGGACCCAGAAGTCCTGCTTCAGGGGCATGAAGAAAGGTGTCCTGAACCTCTTCCTCCCTGACCAAGGTGCTCCTCAACAGGAAGGCAAATGGGCTGATGGGCAGATGGCCTTGAGGCACTTGCTGAGGAGACACTCACCCAGTACCCACCTAGCCCATGCCTCCTCCTGTACCAGATGATGCAGGGATGAGGCCACCCCAAACTCATTGCACTTCTTGTTTGCCTTCTTCCTTCCACTTCCACACTGGCCACACCATGCTGTGTGTGGCATCCTCCTGTCCCAGCCCCAGGTGGCCTCTGCAGGAGCATTGTCCTTGAGAGATCCTCCAGAAGCTGCTGAGGGAGTCAGTTCCTGAGCTGCTGACTTGGTGTGTTGGCTGTGCTCACAGATGGAGGCATTTTGGGGCCAGCTTCTCCACCTGGGCCCAGGAGCTGAAATCCAACACCAGGTTGACCTTTGGAAGGAGGTTGACTGTCCTGTCCCTGCCAAGGAGGAGTTGAGCTGTGGAGAGCAGGGTTGCTGCTCCCAGAGCTCCTGTCCATGGTGTGATCAGGCCAAGCTCCCAGCTTTCCCCACCCACTGGTACCAAGGAAGAGCAGAGTGACCTTCATCTGCCAAAACCCTTTGGACCTTGATGCAGCTGAGCTAACACTGCCCTCAGTGCCTCCACCAAGAGCATAACCATCTCCTTCTCCAAGCACTGCAACAAGAAGAAAGACCTTTGGGGTCAGTAGAGATGGACACATATTGTCTTCTGTTCTTTGGCCAAGGGGAGCCAACTGGTTCATGCATGGCTGAGAATGGTCCTCTCATTGCATGTAACAGACTCCAGAACATCCTGTCCCTGTGACCAGCAGCAGCCTGCAGACTCCTTGTGGGGCTGCTGTTCATTTTGGTGGGAAGAGACCTTTCAGATCATCCAGTCCAACCATGAACCCAGCACTGCCAGGTCACCACTAACCCATGGCCCTCAGCAACACATCTCCAGGGCTTGGAAACCCTTCCAGGGATGGGGACACTGCCTCTGGGCAACCTGGGCCAGGGCTTGGCAACCCTTTCCAGGAAGAAAAGCAACGAGGAAAGAACAAAAGCCCAGCAGCTGCTTTCAGAACTTCACCCCTTCAGCAGGCAGTAAAGAGGATCCCTACCCTCCAGGTTCTTTTCTCCACATTCCTGCATTGAAATAATTTGCTTTATTTCTCATTTATTTAGGTTGTTGTTTTTTTCTTCCCAGAGCCCAAAAGGTCAAAGTTTAGCCTCTCCAAAAGAGAAAACAAAAACCAGGAGAAAGCCCCCAAAAATAGGAAATAATTACAAATAGAACAAAAAAAAAAACATTAGAAGAAAAATCAAACAAAACAAAAGAAAATGAAATAAAATAAAATAAAACAATAAAAAGTCTCCTCTCTCTGCTTTGCTGGCAGAAAGCAGCAGGAGGTGAGGGGTAAGGGGAAAAAAAAAACCCCACCAAAATCAATTTGAGCTTGGGTCAGCAGCGTGTGAGCCAGGGAGACCTTTGGAGCAATGGAGATTAATTTAGTAGGAGAGAGAAGGCAGAGTGGAGAAGGAAGGAGGGGGGGAGAGGAGGGGAAGAGAGAGAGAGAGCCCAACCCTGCTCCAGAGGAGATGGGGACAGGTCCAGGATGTTCTTGCTCTCTCTTTAGTGGCCTGAGGAAATTAATCACTGCTTCGTTAGGACACAGATGCAAAAGTGCCAAGTCAGTTGCTGCAGGAGAGGGGAAAAGAAACCAATCCCAGGAGATGTCATCCTGCTGCTGTGTCCCAAAGCCACCATCCCCAGGGGTGGGAGAGAAAGGTGCCTAGATATGGTTCCATCCTCTTTGTCTCTGCTGGGAACCCTCTGGTCCTGCTGGTGCAGGATTATCATCTCCACCTGAAGGCTAGGGAGGTGGCCCAAGAGCTGCAGAGCTCCTTGAGGATCTTGCCCCTCTAGGCAGCCCCAGCTGGAGATCTGTGTTCAGTTCTAGGCTTCCCCAGTCCAAGGCAGACATGGATCTCCTGGAGTGAGACCAGCAAAGAGCTACAGAGTTGGTGAGAAGGTTGGAACCTTAAGAAGAAAGGCTGAGGGAGCTGGGCTTGGTTAGCTTGGAGAAGAGGAGGTTGAGAGGGACCTTAGCAAGGCATGGAACCCCCTGCAGGTGCCAAGAGGATGGAGCCAGGCTCTTCTCCATGGTGCCAAGCAGTAAGGATGTGAACAGAGGAAGTTCCACCCAAACATGAGGAAAGACTTTACCATGAGGATGACCAAGCACTGAACAGGTTGCCCAGAGAGGCTGTGGAGTCTCCTTCCCTGGAGATATTAAACAACCATCTGGACATAATCCTGAGCAGTAATGTGCTCTGGGAGACCCTGTTAGAGCTGGGAGGTTGGACTAGATGACCTCTGGTGGTCTCCTCCAACCTTAACCATGCTGTGACTCTGTAAAACCCAGGGTAGAGTTGAATGCACACCCTGGAAGGATGAGGAGGAGTCTAGCCAGCTCTGAAGCCACTGGAAGCTCCTTAGTGGCAGGAGAGATATGGATCCCATCACTCATCTCCACCTGTCAAAAACATCATCCCTGGATTATGGATTGCTCCAAACTGGGGGGAGGAGAGGGAGGGGAAGGATAAGGAGCACCTAATCCACAGTCTGCCCAAGGCCTGGAGCATCTCAGTGGAAGGAAGCTGAGCTCCTCTGCAAATCTGTCCTCCTCACCTCCACCAACCACCACAGCGGTGGCTTCTGTGACGTGGACATGTCTAGAGCTGCTTAGGAGCTTAAGGAGCCCAGCTGGCTCATTAGAGGCACCTTCTGAGGCTTGGGGTGGAAAGATGACTGCTTGAATTAGGGGGTAGGGGTGGGGAGGTTGAGGGGGGAATGAGGTGGAGGAGGGAAAAGGCAAAAGTTCATTTCTCCTGCAGATTTCACACCAAAACAGGGTGCAGAAGAGCCAACTGGAGGCAGAAGAGCCAGCTCATGCTTGCTGGTAATGAGACATTCATAGCTTGCTTGATTTTGGCTGTCACAACCCCTGTGAAGTGTTTCTGGGGTGAACTCTGGTCATGTTGCCCCTGGTGAAGCCAACCATCAAAGAGAGAGTTGTCTCTGACCAGTATTGCTGTGGACAACATCCTGGACTGACTGGGATGATGCCAGTGCTGGAAGGTGGTGGAGGAGGAAGAGCAAGCTTTGCTTTTCCTAAAGATGCTGCTCCAAAACTGCCAGATCCAGATCCAGGTCCAGCCCAGAGGTGCAAGGTCAGATGCTGAGTCAGCAAGATCCTTCATAAAGTGGGTACTGTTGGTGTGCCTCAGTTTCCCCAACTCTAAAGTGGATCAAATCACAGAATCACACAGAATGGTGAGGGCTGGAAGGGACCTCTGGGGATCAGCCAGTTCAACCCCCTGCTCCAGCAGGATCACCTAGAATAGAACGCCCAGCAACACCTCCAGCTGCCTTGGCAATCTCTCCACACAAGGAGACTCCACAGCCTCTCTGCAAAGCCTGGGCCAGGGCTCCAACACCCTCACAACAAACAAGCTTCTCCTCCTGCTCAGCTGGAACCTCCTGGCTTCCAGTTGGTGCCCAGTGCCCCTTGGCCTGGCCCTGGCCACCACTGAGAAGAATCTGGCCCCAGCCTCTCACCCTAACCCTTAAGATGTGGATGAGCATTGAGCAGATCCCCAGTGAATGTCTCATGAGGTGGATGGTAGAGGTGGGGTCAACTGAAGCATTAATACTTGAAAGGCAGAAGAGCAGCCTCTTAAGTATCTCCTGCTCACCCACATGCTCACATCCATCTCTATCTCTATGGATTTCCTTCTCAAATTTAAGCACAGCATGAAAGCAACCAAGGAGGAACTTGCTTTGGTCATGGCTTCAGCTTGGTCAGAAGACCAAGAGGTATTAAAACCCTTTTTCTCCTCCTCTTGTCTTGGCAAGTGCTCAACCTGCTATTTAAAGGAAAATTAAGAGATGTTCTCAGGCCTGCCTAAGCCCAAAGTATGGATTTTGTGTTAAAATCCAAGCTTGGACTGGGTTTTCTTTTGCTCTTCTGTGTTTTTCCCTATGCTTTAGCAGAGCAGAAGAGCTCTATAAAAGCCATCCCATCACCAGCACCATTCCCAGTGCTGATGTTCCCTGTCTACCTCTCCCAGCAGCAATTCTACCAGTTTTGGGCTCCTGACTCCCAGAAGGACGTGGAGGTGCTGGAGTGTGGCCAGAGAAGGGCAAGGGAGGTGGGGAAGGGTCTAGAGCACAAGGGTTGTGAGGAGCAGCTGAGGGAAGTGGAGTTGGTTAGGCTGGAGAAGAGGAGGCTCAGGGGAGACCTTCTGGCTCTCTGCAGCTCCCTGAGAGGAGGTTGTGTTGAGGTGGAGGTTGGTCTCTTCTCCCAAGGAAGAAGAAACAAGACAAGAGGAAATTGGCCTCAATTTGCAGTTGGTGTTGGCCATGAGGAGCAATTTCTTCTCTGCAAGGGTTGTCAAGCCCTGGCCCAGCTGAAGGACAAAGCAACCCCAGGGATCTGCAGGAGGCAGCTCCACCTCACCACAGATCCATCTCACATGGCTCTGCAGGAGGCAAATCCCCTGGCAGCCCCACTCAGGTCTCTGTGAGCAGGGACAGGATGGTTGGCAGGGTTAGGACCTGGGGGTTTGTGCAAGGTCAGGAAGAGCTGAGGTCTGAATTCAGCAGGGGAGTTGTGTTGAGTCCAGAAATGATGCTGAGAGGGGAATAGGTTTTGAGGTCAGGATGATACATGGAAGTCTCAAGGGACCTTCTACATGGTGGTGGCATGTAGTGACCAGAAATATTCAGCTTCCTGGTGCTTCCAGGGAGCTTCTGACACAAATAGAGATGGAGAAGACAAGGGAGGGGGAAAAAATGACACTGCTTCCACCTTGCCTGGCTGATGATGGGTGAACCAAGAGCTTATTTGATGGGTTTTAAAGAACTATTTTTCACCCCAACCTTGTAAACACAGCCCTGAGAGAAGGATTATAGGAAAGGGAAGGTTTCTTTAAGATCTTTTTTCTTCTTTTTGTTGTTGTTTGAGGGTTTGGGGGTTTTTTTGCATTCAAATCTGCCAGGGGAATTAAGAACCTCAAGATGCTGGATCTAAGCTCCTTACCTGTCAGGGTTTCTAAATTAAAACCTGATCTCCATCCACCTGGAGGCCATGGAACTGCTCTGCAAGAGGCCAGGGTTGTGTTACACGTGACAGGTCAGAGGAGACAACATCCCACCCCTGCTCAGAATGAAGGTCAGACACTCAGCTTGCAACTGCAAGCATCTCTTGCATCCCTGTCACCTCCTGGGAAGTCCACCTCTATGATCACCATGCCAAAATCCACCACCCCCACCCTGTCAGGCCAGCAAGAACAAACTGGTTTCACCCCTGGCCCATCCCTCTGGAGCTCCTTCTTGCTTCCTGGCAAGGACACACAAAGATAGGAAGACCTTGGTGCAAAACCCACCTCAAACATTGCTTTGCAACCTTCAGCTGGGCTTTGGGTGCTGGGATCAGACTGGGCAGGAGACTGGATCACCAGTTCAGCATTTCAGGTGGTAGCTAAGGTGGTGTTGCCAGGCTGGTGCCACCAAGCAGTGTCCTGGTTAGCTCAGGCTCTGCCATCAGCAGTGCAGCACCCAGAGAGTGAGAGCAGGCAGATGACCTGGCTTTTTTCTCTCTGCCTTGACAGAAAATCTGGGGTCTGAACTTGGTTTGGTCTTCACCTTCCTGAACTAAGACTGAGCTTCAGATCTGGTGGCTGGACAAACCACAGACAGCCTCTGGCTAAATGGTTTTGTCTTGAGGGAGCTGGAGAGTGTTGGGTTGGACTGGGTGATCTTAAAGTTCTCTTCCAACTCAATCCATTCTATGTTCCCACCCCTGGGAGTGGTGGCACTCTGGGCCATGGCTGGCTTTGGGCTGCCATAGGGCTGCTGGACAGACAAACAACAAACAGCTGCTGAGGAAATGGGGTTTGTCTTGGGGGAGTTGGGGAGAACATTTCCTTTGGCTGCAGAGACCATGAAATGGTGAAGTTCAGGATCTTAAAGCAAGAGAACAAGACAAAATGCAGGCTGGCTGGGGCTGTGGGCAACCTACTCTAGTGGGAGGTGTCCCTGGCAGGCAGGGGGTTGGGACTAGATGATCCTGAAGCTCCCTTCCAACCCTGGCAGTTCTAGGATCCTGCAAGAGGTAACCACTAACTGGAGCTGCTCTCCTGGAGACCTCTACTAGCCAGCAGTGAAGCCATTTGTTGGCCAAGCCCTGCAAGCCTTCTCACCTCACATTAACAGGCAGGGTCACAGAAGCTTGGCTAAAACCCACAGCTTCATTTGTTTTCTTGCCTTATTTTTTGACTTCTCCCTGCCTTTTTTTTTTCTTCTGTCTCTGTGTTGTTTTTGTTGGTTGGTTTGTTTGTGTTTGTTGGTGGTACTTGTCTCCACTGCCTGTTCCAGATGATGGATGGTCCTGTTTCAGGCTGATCTGCTCCTTGGAGCACCGTGGTGGTTTCCAGGCTGGATGCAAAAGAGGAGCCCTGGCCATTTTTCACTTGGTGAGATGAGCGACACTGGAATAAATGTTCCTGCTTCAAAATCTGCTGGGTCCAGGCTTTCTTGGCAAGGGAGCTTTGACAGCTTGTCACTTTGCTAGATGTTTGGTTCCTGGAGTGTTCTGGCTCCTTTTGATTGCTTTTCTTGTGTGTGTGTGTGTGTTTGTGTGCTTGTTGGTTGGGGGTTTTTTTTAACTCCAAGATTTAAAGGAAACAAAACACTGGTGGCATGATGGCATTTAAGTCAGGTTGAGATGTGGAGCTGATTCTAGCCAGGCATCACACCAAAACATGGTCCTGATCCCACCACTGCTCAGCACACTCTAAATCAGATCATCAGTGGGGGAAGTGCAGGAATCTCAGGGCTGGAAAGCAAAGGGAGGTGAGGTCAGAGCAACACCAATTGCACAACTCACCTCTGGCTGGGAGACAAGCCCAGATTTAATGTTCTCTGCTTCTCCATCACACTGGGAGGAGGAGATGTTTCTGGGCTTGATAGAGAACAGCCATCCACATGAGACACTCATCCAGTGGAGCTGGATGCATTTGATCCAGGTGCTCCCAAGACCTCTGAAGATCCTCATAAGAAGACACAGATGAGAACCTCCTCAAGGGCAATGTTTTCCTTTTGAGGTTGTAGGTTCAGAGTCCCTCTTGTCTGGCTTCACTTTGCCTCACACTTACATCCTTGGCTTCAAGGATAGGGTTCAGCTTGGTGGGAAAAGCAGAATTCCCACCCCAGTTCAGACTGTGGTCAGGATATACTGGGCCCTCTCCAGGCTGAGCAATCATCTACTCAGGCAAGAGGTCTACTGGAGAGATCAGGCACTCTGTAGAGGTAAGACATCTTCTCTTTCATCTCTGAGGTTCTTCCACCTCCTGAAGCAGCCATGACACATCTACAGGACACATCCATCTGCATGCCACGCCCAAGGCCCTCTGCAGTGGCCTCTGAAGCATGGAGGAGATTGGACCACTCCATGGAGATGGAGGAGGAAAGGTCTGAACCACCCTTTCAAGGTAGTTAGTGCTCTCTGTTAAGGTCTCTGAGACATGTAGCTTCACCACCACAGCAGGAGTTTCTATTAGAGGGGTTTTGAGGTCCTCCAGACATCTAGTTTGATTGTGGCCTTGACTTGGTGTCCATTCTGCCTCTGCTTAATTTTCCAGCAGGCAGTGTGGGCTGCAGCTGAGCAGGTGTGGGAAAAGTGGCTCCCATCAGAAGCCACCTGAGATCCACTTGCTGAGGTGGGTCTGGGCTGCCAACTCCTTGGGTGTTGAGCAGCCAGGCCCACCAGTCCCATGGAGACTGGAACACCTGGAGCAGTTGGAAGACCAAAGTGTGGGGTAGGGCAAGGCAAAGAGTATGCCACAACTGCCACATGTACAGCAAGGGGAGAAAGGGCAGAGGATGCTCTCCAAGGGATGAAGGGGCAGAGGATGCTCTCCAAGAGATGAAGTGACCAGTGTTGACCCTTCAAGTTGCTCATCTGGCTGAGAGAGCTTCAGATCTGACTGCTGAGAGGTGGAGGGACACCAGCCCCTCCCAATTCACAGAGAGGAGGTAACTGCATCACCCCAGATCCATCTCCACTCATCCATGGCTGGATGATGCTGGGTTGGGAGCAAGGGCTGATTCCCAGGATGAGCTACTGCTAGCACGGCTCCAGGGAGAGATTAAGCCAAGCACTAAGCTAAGACCTAGAAAGTGGAGAGGAGACACACTCAGCTACAGGGCAGACCTCAAGAGAGCTATTTGGGGTGAAAGCCAGTGCTGAGGGAAGGGTGGAAACCATCAGCTTAGAGGAATGGAGTCAGCCCAGCACTACCTCAGCAGGGCTTGTCCTAGGGGAGGCAGGGGGGAGGAGGAGAGGGAAGGGAGGATCAATTCCTTCAGCGTGGAGTTGAAGGCTGGCCCTGAAGATGGGCACTGGAGGAGGGGGAGAAGGTGGCTTATAAATGCTGGATGGAGATGGGAGGGTCAAGGGTTTGGTGTCAGCTGTAGAAGTAAACATAGGCAGGTTAATGAATGAGTTATATCCCAGGCTCTCCATTCCAAGAGGAGAGGTATTTAACAGGCACTATTGGATTCTGCTGGTATCTCTCTATCTGTAACCAGTGCATTATGACCATTAATGGATTTTTGAGGCTGGATTGATTTTTCATTAATTTGGTAAAAATCTTTTTTCCCTTCTCCTATATAATTCTGTCTTAAAATGCTTCCCCTGACAGCCCAATAAGTCACTCACCTCATAATGCAAGTCTGTCTCATCAATCTCAGCATAGGGCTGTGGGGGAGCAGACTGGGCTGGGGGTGGGGTGGAAGGAAGAGGGAAAAGGAGACCTTCCATGGGTCTGGAGGGTGCTACCAGGTAGCTTTCCTCATGTCCAGAATAGGAAAGTTCCATCAGTAACAGAGTGGGGATGGAGGGTGAAGACATGTGGACATGTTGGTTTGTTGGGGTTGATGTTCATCCAAGTGTGGACTCCAGAGCTCACAGCATCCTGGCTTGGATCAGCACTGGTGTGGCCAGCAGGACTAGGGTAGGGATTGTCCTCCTGGCCTGGGCAATGCATCTTCAATCCTGAGCTCAGCTTTGGGCTCCTGACTCCCAGAAGGACATGGAGGTGCTGGAGTGTGGCCAGAGAAGGGCAAGGGAGGTGGGGAAGGGTCTAGAGCACAAGGGTTGTGAGGAGCAGCTGAGGGAAGTGGGGTTGGTTAGCCTGGAGAAGAGGAGGCTCAGGGGAGAGCTTCTGGCTCTCTTCAGCTCCCTGAGAGGAGGCTGGAGCCAGCTGAGGGTTGGTCTCTTCTCCCATGTAACAAGCAATACACCAAGAGGAAATTGGCCTCATGTTGCACCAAGGGACATTTAGATTGGATATTAAGAACAATTTCTTCCCCAAAAGGGTTGTGAAAGCCTGGCCCAGGCTGCTCAGGGCAGTGGTGGAGTCACCACCCCTGGAAGGGTTTAAAAGATGTGTAGACATGGTGCTGAGGGACATGGCTTTGAGGTAGACTTGACAGTGCTGGGTTAATGGTTGGACTTGAGGATCTGAAAGGTCTCTTCCAACCAAAAGCATCCTATAACTCTGTGATCCTGTGATTCCATGACTCTATGTCCCATGGCCTCTCCTCCCAGGGACACAACAACATCATCCTCCAGGCAAGGAGAGAGCTGCCATGGAGAGGCTCATGCATGACCACAGCAGGACATCTTAGGAGGATGCAAAGTGGTTGCTGTGCTCTTCTAAATCTGTTGCCCCTTTGCACAATCCCCCACAAATTACCCTGACTGCAGGAGGGGGTGAGAGCTTCACTATTGGATTTCCTGCTACCTCACAAGTCCATTATCCCCATTAATGGATTTTTGAGGCCAGATTGATTTTCCATTCATTTGGCCCAAAAAATAACCCAAAAGGAAATATTTCTTGCTCCACCACCCCTTCATAATTCTGTCTTCAGAAGAACCCCTGGATAGCAAAGCAAGTCAGTTCTTCCCATTGCCATTGGGAAGGAAGAGGTGGAAAGTTCATCATCAGAAATCCCCTTCTTGCCTCTTCCAGGTGGGAAACTTTCCACCATCCCTGCTTAGCAATGCTCAGGTGAGAGGCCACAGCCCCACCTGCAGCAGAAGATTGTGGCCTTTCCCTTCCTTATTCACAATGTGGTTGCACAGACTAGTTGTCCAGTCCCACCCTCTGGAGACCAAGGCAAGGAACAGAAGAGGAGCTTCCTTGTTCAGCTGGGGTTATTTAGGCTGGAGAAGGCTCAGGGAAGAGCTTCTTGTTCTCTGCAGGTCCCTGAAAGGAGGTTGGAGCCAGGTGGGGGTTGGTCTTTTCTCCCAGGGAACTAGTGATGGGACAAGAGGAAACAATCTCAAGTTGCACCAGGAGAGGTTTAGGTTGGATAGTAGGAAACATTTCTTCATGGAAAGGGTTGTCAAGGCCTGGAAGAAGCTGCCCAGGGCAGTGGTGGAGTCCCCACCCCTGGAGGGGTTTCAAAGCCCTGGGGATGTGGTGCTGAGGACCATGGTTTGGTGGTGACCTGGCAGTGCTGGGTTAATGGTTGGACTGGATGATCTGAAAGGTCTCTGCCAACCCAAACCATTCAATGATCCTAATGTTCCCCAAGAAAAACTTCTTCTTGCTCCTCGATTATCTCCCAGCTGCTTATTAAAAACATACTTAATGAAGGCTAACAAGCAACTAATCAATCCCCAGGCAGGTCACCTAGGAACAGATAAGCCCTTGGGGATCAGTGTATTTACAAACCAGCTAATTAGAAGGGTAATGATTCCCTCTGCAATTTGGAATTAATAAAGATGTTGATTGCATCCTGAGGAAACACCAACTTGATTAGCAGAACCATACCTTGGGGTGGGCAGGCATTCTGGAGCCCCTGTTCCAAGAGGGATATGGAGGTGCTGGAGAGAGTCAGAGCAGGGCCAGGAGAGTGAGCAGAGGCTTGGAGCACCTCTGCTATGAGGACAGGCTGAGAGAGTTGGGGTTGTTCAGGCTCAAGAAGAGAAGGCTCCCAGAGACCTTCTGGTGCCTGCCAGGAGCTGAAGGGGCTACAGGAAAGCTGGGGAGAGACTGTTCAGGTGGTCAGGTAGGGATAAGACTAGGGGGAATGGATCCCAACGAGAGGAGGGGAGATTTAGATTGGATGTGAGGAGGAAGTTCTTCTCTGTGAGGGTGGGGAGACACTGGCACAGGTTGCCCAGAGAGGCTGTGGGAGCTCCATCCCTGGCAGCTTTGAAGACCAGGCTGGCTGGGGCTGTGGGCAACCTGCTCTAGTGGGAGGTGTCCCTGGCAGGCAGGGGGCTGGGACTGGATGATCCTGAAGCTCCCTTCCAACCCTGACAATTGTAGGACTCCATGTCTTTTATCCTGGGGTGGGCAGGATGTCCAAGAAGGCCCAGAACTCAAGATCTTCATTAATTTGATAATTAAAGGCCAATTTTGTATCTTCAGTTTTGGTATCATTGAATCCAAAGACAGTTTGCCTCCAGTTTCTCCTTAACCTCTCTGGACATGTGGTATTCCTTTCTTTATGGTACTTTGAGTGTTCAAACCCAACCATTCTCCCTTCCTCATGTTGGTCCCTGATATATTTATAACCCAGAACTTCTCTCAGATCACTCTTTGGTGACCAACCAAGCCAAAATCTTCTTGCTTACTCCTGAAAGCTGTGTTGCTCATGCCTCTAACCCTACCTCCTCCTTTTGTCCCAGTTCAACATGAGCTCTGCCCTGGTGACCTCATGCAAAAACCTCCTTTCTTGACCAATTCTAGCCAAAAAAAAAACCCCTTCCATGGTGTATCTTACAGTCACACTGACCTTTTCTCATGGCCTCAGGGAGTGACCTCTCGTAGCATGAAGGCAGCTTTCCTCTTTCATTTCCCAGGTGATTTTGTTGCAAGTCCACATCTGCATCACCTTGTGCTTTGCACAACTCCATTGCATCCCATTTCTCCTTTGCCAGTCTCTCAAGGTCATCCAGCACTTCTCCTGGGCATGGGTTTGGCCTCCTAAACCCATGTGGCCAGCAGGTTTCATGGGTAGACTCCTCTTCTTTGAAATGAGGTCTGGCATGAAATGCTGAAAGAAAAGTGGTTCCAAGGCAATCTTGAAGGAACTTCAGCAGCTGGCTTCCCTTCAGCTTGATATTTCCCCTCTCAGCCACCCTCATGGCTCTCCTACAGATCCTATCTTCTCCAGCTTCATCTCATGAGCTGCCACCTCCCCTGCTTAGCTAAATCCAGGTAGAGAACTCCTGCACTCTGCTTTTCCTGGCTAAAATCTGTTATCCAAGGAAGGCCTCAAGAGAGAAGGACATGACCTAACTCTAATAAATGTCTTTCCATTCACTTCTGATCTGCTCCAAGTCTTCAATCAGAAGATGCCCCTGAGACCAAGCTAAGAGGCCAGTTATTGCCCAGTTGAGCGTATTCTGAAGCCAGCAACTCCATCTGCCAGTCTCCAATCAAACAGTTCCACTTAGGCTCTCAAATCCTGCTACTCAGCTGGGGCTCCTTCCTATTTTCAGCTCTTCCAGGACTTTGGGGTCGATCCCAAGATGTACAGGGAGGATTTGAGGTGGTGGAACCCTCCATGGGTTCCTGGGAGTGGTGTTTCTCCTGGGCTTCCATGGAGGAGACAACCTCAACTCCCAAACCTTATCTCTGGCCTTTCTTAGGCTGCTTGGAAGAGGAACTCTGGGGCCTGGGCTGGAAATTACTGAAACTCTTGATGGATTTGGGTAGACAGAGAGGATCATGACATCTGCAGAGATCAGAGAAGAGATCTAGACGTGTTGTGGAGGGGAAAAGTCTTGGGACCTGCTGCCTTGCCCCATTAGGAGAAGACCAGCGTGAGTAGAGAAGCTCCTTTTGGGTAGCTCTGCTATAATTGGCTTTGCCACTTGATGTCCCTGTCTCTGAGCACCTCTGCCAAGCTTGCCATTGCTATTCATCTCCAGTGCCACCTGCCTGCACTCAGCAGAGGTGGGTGGCTTTGAAGACCAGGCCTTCTGCTGTGGGCTTCCTGCTGCATTCCTCCTGGTTTCTGTGCTGCTGTGGCTGTGCATGATTTCTCTCTCCAGAGGGTGCTCCCTGTTGCTGTCACCATGTCAAAGACTGATAATGATGAGGGGCAGAAAAGACTGAGCTGAGCTTCCCCTGTTGCACATCTCCCAAGTCAGAAGGCCATCAAAGCAGGCATCAGTGACAGGTTTGTGGCACCTCCATATGGCAGAGCACCTTCAAGTCTCCCTTTCTTCCTCACAGACAGCTCATTACTGCTGAAAGCCTTGAGGAGTGATCAGCCCATGGAGACAGGAAGGTCTCAGTCTGTCCTCTGAGGCTGGCTTTGATCAGGAGAAACCCAAGGTCTTCCTGTCTGAAGGTTGTTTACTGGCTGGGTTCTGGTTTCCTGCATACATAAGCTGGAATCCCTGGAAAACAGGGCTGGGATGGGCACTGTGGGGTCTTGTAGTCACAGAAGCATAGAATGGTTAGAGTTGGAAGGGACCTTTAGAGGTCATCTAGTCAACAGAGACAGCCATAACTTGATCAGGTTGCACTGAGCCCCAAACAACCTGACCTGGGGTGGTTCCAGGGATGGGACATCTCCCACCTCTCTGGGCAACCTGGGTCAAAGTTACAACACTCATTGGAACTTTTTTCTTCCTTATATCCAGTCTAAATCTGCTCTTTTAGTTTCAAACCATCAGCCCTTGTTCTGTCCCAACAGGACCTACTCAAAAGTCTGTCCCCAGCTTTCTTCTAGGTCCCTTTAAGTGCTGGAAGGCCACCAGAAGCTCTCCCTGGAGCCTTCTCTTCTCCAGCCTCAACAACCCCAACTCTCTCAGCCTGGCCTCACAGCAGAGGGGTTCCAGCCTTCTCTGAACCTGCTCCAACAGAGCATCCTTCTTACTCTGAGGCCTCCAGAGCTGGATGCACTCCTCCAGGTGAGGTCTCATTCCTCCTCCTCAGGGTAGGAGTAGCAAGACTCATGCTGCTAGTGAGATATGTTTCACCTGACCTGCTCTTGAACTCTTCCAAGTGCTTGAGGTCCTCCTCCTCCTCCTCCCCAGACACTGCCTCACTCTTCTTACTTTGGGAGCTTTGCCTAATGTCTAGCCTAAATCTTTCCTGCTGCATCATCTTCTAAACTTGTGCACCAGGGACCCAGAGAGCAAACTACTCCCACCCTCCTGCTCCTTTGTGTACTTGAGTTGAAGGATATCTTCCTACTCTTAGTAAGAAACAGCTCCAACTCTTGCAGTCCTTCCCTGTAGTTGTTGCTCTGTGGTCATGCCTGGCTGCTTGTCTCTCAACTCACCACCTTGGTCCCAAAGTGGACATCCCAGCAGCATCCTCAGCACTTAGGCATTTCCTACAGGTGTACCCCCACTGTCAGAAAGATGCCAGTTGATAGTGGAGATGGGGAGGCTGCTGGAGATAGGGAATGAAGGAGGTGAACTTGTATGGTGGAGGTGTTCATCTGAAGCAGAACCCTTTCTGCTATCCATGCTTTTGGAATCCCAGGAGTAAATGTGTGGCTTCAACCTCCATTATGCTGAACTTGAGGGACCCCAGAGGTCCCTTCCCACCTCCACCATGCTGGGATTCTGTGCTCCTGTGACCTCTGGAGATCAAGTCCAACCTCACCTCCAGCAGCTTGCCCAGGGTCACCTCCAGCTGCCTTGGCAATCTCTCCACACAAGGAGACTCCACAACCTCTCTGCAAAGCCTGGGCCAGGGCTCCAACACCCTCACAACAAACAAGCTTCTCCTCCTGCTCAGCTGCAACCTCCTGGCTTCCACTTGCTGCCCAGTGCCCCTTGGCCTGGCCCTGGCCACCACTCAGCAGAGTCTGGCCCCAGCCTCTTGCCCCCAGCCTTCAGCTCTTGCTCAGCACTAAGCAGCTCCCCTCTGGGACTGCTCTTCTCCAGGCTCAGCAGCCCCAGGGCTCTCAGCCTTTCCTCCTGCCAGAGATGCTGCAATGCCCTCAGCATCTTCCTAACCTCCACTGGACTCTTTCCTGTTGGAAGAGTGGGGTTAGATAGTTCATATCCTTCTACCCTGGACCTGCTCTCCACAGAAAGACTCAAAACCAGGGTAAATAAACCCCTGCTGAAGGGAAGAGACATCTGCATTGCTTGGGGACCTCCCCTGCAGGCAAGTGGTTTGACTGCCAGGAACCCTACCCCATTGCTAGGAGGTGAAATCACTGCAAGAGGAGCATGGAAGAGAAGGCCAAGAGCTAGTCATCTGGAAACTTCACATTCCTTGAACAACAACCAAAAAGAAAAAAGAAGCAAACAACCAAAAATAAAACAACCTACCAAAAACCCAACCCATATTTGGGAAAGCAGCTGTGACCTGAGTCATCTCCTGCTTCCATTTGTGGAGTAATGCTAAGTGAAGCAAATCCTAGTCCATACCAAATGGAAATCAATAAATATGTCAGGGCTTATCTAGCAGAGAAATGCCTTCCAAAACCAGCCTGTGTCCTTCTTTAACACCTGCCCACCTCAGCCAGGTCCTCAAATAAACAGCATCTAGCCTCTAGCATCTGCTGGATGCAAAGTCAGGAGTCATCCTGACTCCAGAGCCAAACATTTGGGGATCAACTGGCTTGGATTGATTGGAATGTGAGGGAAAAGGACTACATCCAGACCACAAGGACTACACTCAGATCACTTCTCTAGCTGCCTCAACCAGGTTGGAGAGCATAAGGGGAGTTGTTCATTCCCAGTCATTAGCTCACAGAGCTGGTAACTCTAATTTTCTCTCCCTGCTGTTCTTGATCTCTTAGCCTGAGAAGACAGTGAGATATCAGGAAAAGCTTCTTCCCTGCAAGAGCTGTGCATTGGGCCAGGCTGCCCAGGGCAGTGGTGGAGTCACCATCCTTGGAGGGGTTCAGAAAACATCTAGATGTGGTGCTGAGGGCCATGGTTTAGTGGCCTGGGGGTGCTAGGTTGATGGTTGGACTGGATGATCTTAGAGATCTCTTCCAACCTGCATGATCCTGTGGTGCTGTGAATACAGCCCTGGCAGTCTGATCTGCTGTGACCTCCCAGCTCCTCTTTTCCAGCTGTTTGGAGGACAATCCCAAGCATCAGATGGGAAATAAAGATGAAGATTCTCTTCATGCCTAGGTGGTATCAGCAAAACAGTTCTTACTCCTGGTCCAGTTCTTCCTAGCCAATTGCAGGCTCTGGGGACACCAAAAGAATCCTCATCAAATGAAAGTGCTGCCTGGTGTCTATGCATCTCCTCCCTTCAGAAAGCTCTGGAAGCTCTGCCTCTTTGCCTCCAGCTGTAGGACTATAACTCAGGGCTCTCCTGGCAGCTGGAGCTGGAGCTCACCTCTCATTTTATGGCTGCAAGTGTTAACATCTCTGCAGAACATCCTGGTAATACCTCTGAGAAGAATGATCATTTTTTTAGTGACTCACCACAATTAATTAGCTGCCTCTTAACAATTTGCTGGGATGAATGATCACCAGGGAGAGGCTGTTGGGCTCTTAGGGAAGCTGAGAGTCTAATGGCTGAGATGGCAAGAGGTGGCCCAAGTGTATTCTGTAGTCTTGGTGAGATGTTTCCTTCATGGCTCTGCTCTGGTAGGGACTGATTTGTAGAATCATAGAATGGTTTGGCTTGGATGAGAACTTTCAAGGTTGTCTAGTCCAACCTCCCTGCAGTCAGCAGGGACATCTGCAACTGCAGCAGGTTGCCCAGAGACACCTGAGCTGGAATAGTTCCAGGGCTGGGACATCTCCCACCTCTCTGGGCAACCTGGGACAGGCTCTCACCACCCTCAGCATGACAGATCCCTTCCTTAGGTCCAGTCTATCCTAGAATCCTAGAACTGCCAGGGTTGGAAGGGAGCTTCAAGATCATCTAATTCCAACCCCCCTGCCTGCCAGGGACACCTCCCACTACAGCAGGTTGCCCACAGCCCCAGTCAGCCTGGCCTTCAAAGCTGCCAGGGATGAGGCTTCCACAGCCTCTCTGGGCAACCTGTGCCAGTGTCTCCCCACCATCACAGGGAAGAACTTCCTCCTCACATCCAATCTAAATCTCCCCTTCTCTAGTTGGGATCCATTCCCCTTAGTCCTATCCCTACCTGACCTCCTAAACAGTCCCTCCCCAGCTTTCCTGTAGCCCCTTCAGCTCCTGGCAGGCAGCAGAAGGTCTCCTGGGAGCCTTCTCTTCTCCAGCCTGAACAACCCCAACTCCCTCATCCTGTCCTCATAGCAGAGGTGCTCCAGTCCTACAAGAAAGGGGCTTACAAGAAAGCTGGTTCTCAAAAGTCTGTCCCCAGCTTTCTTATTCAGGTTCTCACACTCTTGGATAGCCATCCATGCCACACATCAGCAGATGCATGGTCATGAAATCTCTGTGTTCATGTCACCCAGCATGTCAGCTTGCTACCATGAAGCCCATCACCTCAGACTGACCCACCAGTGAGCTTCCAGGAGGCAACACCAAGAGTTCCTTCCTGCCACACACTCTGAGAAGGTCAATTCTACTCTGAAAAACTCTGACTTCAAGCTACTTGAGGGATTCATCTCCCCTAAGTGCCTACAAAAGGAACATGTCCACCCATGCCAGCTATCTTTGAACCCATTATGGTTGATGGTGATCAAGCCACTGGGGTTCAGGTCATCATTCATCAGAGCAGAGCAGATGTCATGCTTCAAGATGAGATGATCTCCACTGAGTCACTGCCCTTTGACTACAGAGTGGTCCCAGAGTGAGGTCAGATATCTGTGCCACCAGTGTAGATGGCTTGAGGACTTGCATTAGCTCTGTCCTCTACCCTGTGGGTGGGAGTAAGTGCTCACACCCCACATGGGCTCAGAAGTGACCTCATGTAGTGGTTGTGAGCCTTGAGAAGGAGAAACCAGCAACCTACCTCCTGAGATGCCTGGGGAGGAGGAGGAGGAAACAAAGGAAGAGAAGGAGGAGGAGGAGGAAGAAGAAGAAGAGAAAGAAGAGGAGGAGGAGGAAAAGTATGAGGAGGAAGAGGAAGAAAAGGAGGAGGAGGACGAGGATGAGGAACAAAACAAGAAGGAGGAGGAGGAAGAAAAGGAGGAGAAGGTGGAGGGAGGGGGAGCCAGGAGCCCAGCCCTGCTTACAGCCTCAATCTGCTGAAGCCAGCACATTTCTGCAGACTAAGCAAGTTTACCAATAAAACCTTCTCATAATCTACCACTGCTGGAGGAAGAAGAAAGAGAGAGAGAGGAGAGAGAGAGAGAGGGAGAGAGCAACTGGGCCACAGTCTCCGTGTGTAATAAGCACTTGGAGATTTAAAGTGGGAGAGAATTACCTTAAATATCTCTCTGTAGAGGGAGAGAATCTCTAGGTGTACTTCAGAAATAAATAAATAACTCAGAATGCACTGCAGAAAGAGGAGTAGAACCAATTTCCCAATTTCAATCTCCTGGGCACGCTTGGGATCTGAGCTTCTCAGATGTTGCCAGCTTTGCTAAATTGGTTGGGCTTGAAGGTTGGCTCATTGTGGGTTGCATTTATGAAGGGCTGTCACACAAGGTCTGACAGGGTGATGAATTGACCAAGCTCACCAGAGCTGGGAAGAAGAAGGAGGAGGAGGAGGAGGTTGGGAGGAGTGGGGGGTGGGTTTGATGAGGGTTGGAAGAGGTGGTTGGGAGATGGGGGCTGGTAACCATCTCGAAGGGTTTTGCTCTCTAATCGATTCCACTGGCAATAAGCAGGCAAGCCCAGAGTGAGGGGGGAGAGGGGGTGGTTAGGGGTGGGAAGAAATGGGGAGGGGGAGAGAAGGGAGGGAAAACAGCAAGTTAAGCAGTTTGTTGCACAGTTCCCTGGGGTTTATTACTTGGGCTTTACAGTAACAGTGAGACTTGGTGCTGAGTCCTGAATTAAACCCAGATGGATCCCATCTTCTCCAGCTGGGTGTCCCAGGCACCTCTCTGCTGCTGGGGATTCATGGGTGTCACTGTCAGGTTGGGAGCAAAGAGTGGTGAGGAGAAGAGCAAGGCAGAGAGAGGGTAAATGCATAGGTGATGGCTTCTGTAAGCAGCTGTCTGTTGGCTATCTGATGCTCTCACTGTGCTTTGCATGTCCTGGGTTGAGCTAGAACAGAACCAGGTCTGCTCAGGGATTTGACTTCTCAGCTCAGTCTTTTCTCAGGCTGCACTCTCTGAAGGTAACAGCATGTTCTCCCAGGCAGTGTCTGCTCCTAGCAGGGAGAACACTCCATGGGGAGAGTTACCACCAAGGGCTGGGCTGCAGGAAGGCTCTGCCTTAGCCTTGCTCCTCTGCAGACCCAGGTCATTGTTAGATCTTGTGTCCATCACTGGGGTGCAGTAGGAAGAGGTGACACCTGCAGGGAGGAGGGAACAGGAGAGGTGACCCTGAACTGACCAAGAAGGGATTCCAGCCCATGGGTGTCATATTCAATCTAAAGCCAAGGGATCATAAGGATCAAGCCCCTTCTTCTGTGGCCAGTGTCTGAGGAGGACTCTGTCCATTCTGTCTGCAGTCCTGATCTATGTGTTCCTGAATCCAGCTCCTCCATCTGCTTCCCATCTGCCACTGAGTCCAGCCTGGGACTTCCCAGTGCTGCCACAGCACCAGTGGTGATGCTGATGGACTCACCATCGAGGGGTTGGCTTCAATATTGCTTTGTATGCATTTATATCTCTTTCATTTCATTGTTATTATATTAATTCAGACTGGTTTAGTTTCCTTTTCCAGTCCTTAAATCCCTTATTCCCTTTCTCTTCCCCTTTGGGAAGGGTTACTAGAGAAGATCTGACATTGGTCTAGTGGCCAGCCCAGCCCTAACCCTTGACATCCTCTGTGTGGGTGCAGCTCAAATATTTCTTCCATCCTGCAAACAAGACAAGAGAAACCAAGTCAAATCTCCACTGCTGGCAACCCAAAGGGTGTGAAGGAGCTATAGATATATTGATCTTTATCTGAGACAGATAATATCCATCCAAATCTATCTCCCAAGCCTATTCATCTAGTCTCAAATCTCTCCCCCTCCCCACCCCAGCCATTTATTGATAGCTATCAATTTCTCTATCAAGTTTTATGTCTCTCAGTCTCCCTCTCTCTTCTATGTGTCCCTGAGGTACCTAACATCAAGCAGACACAGAATGGGAAGGAACAGCCCAAATTAGGAGCAAATATCATCAGGTAATGGTGATAAAGCTTCTTATCTGTCCTGCATGGTCTGGCAGATGCTGCTTGAAAAGCCCCAGGAGGACCCCAAAGGTCAAGGCAGGAGGGGCCAAGCAAAGGTGTTCTGTCTGGATCAGCCTGGCCCATCCACCCTGCAAGCAAGTTCAAGTCCACATCTACTTGCAAGGTTACCATGGGAAGGGTGCAAGATACCTGCAGGCACTGCAGACATGAAGCATTTGTCATGACCCAGAGGAGAAGAGAGGTTGGAGTGAGCTGCATCCTACACTTCTCATGGTGAACATCTCCTGGGGCTGCACCCCAAGCCCTGTCTGCAGCAGAGGAGACCTTTTGGGTGTAAAGTCACAGTTTTTGCAGATGAAGTGGAAGAATTTCCTTATGGTCCCAGAATGATAGAAAGCCAGGTTGGAAATGATCTCAAGGATGAGGAAGGGACCTCAAGGATCAAATGTGGTGTTCTCATCTCTGACTGAAATACATGGAGCAAATCCTTAAAGGAGAGGATCAAGGCAGGTGAAAGTGGCTTTCTGAAACCTCATCTTAAATTGCAACAATATTAATATTGATTAGCTATAGCTATAATACAGGAAATATAGAGGGAATAAAGAGGTTTTCCTCACCCTCTATTCTGCCCTAATCAGGCCACAGCTGGAGTCCTGGGTCTAGTTTTGGCTTCCTCAGCTCCAGAGAGCCAAGGAACTGCTGGAGAGAGTCCAGTGGAGGCTAGGAAGATGCTGAGGGCACTGGAGCAGCTCTGGCAGGAGGAAAGGCTGAGAGCCCTGGGGCTGCTGAGCCTGGAGAAGAGCAGCCCCAGAGGGGAGCTGCTCAGTGCTGAGCAAGAGCTGAAGGCTGGGGGCAAGAGGCTGGGGCCAGACTCTGCTCAGTGGTGGCCAGGGCCAGGCCAAGGGGCACTGGGCACCAACTGGAAGCCAGGAGGTTGCAGCTGAGCAGGAGGAGAAGCTTGTTTGGTGTGAGGGTGTTGGAGCCCTGGCCCAGGCTTTGCAGAGAGGTTGTGGAGTCTCCTTGTGTGGAGAGATTGCCAAGGCAGCTGGAGGTGACCCTGGGCAAGCTGCTGGGGGTGACAGATGATCTCCAGAGGTCCCTTCCAACCCTCTCCATCTTGTTTGATTCTCTGTTAGTCCCTTCTCCACCACATAGACTCTAACAGATAGTCACATACTCAAATAAATCTTCCCTGTGCACTAATAAGCATATTTTTTTCCCATGGAAAAAAAAAAAAAGCCAAAATCCAGCACTTTCCAAGTGGCTTCATCCAATTCCCCACCTAGCCCTCTGGATAATTACACTCCCTGTCGATTTCAAATACAGTTAAAAATGTGCAAACCAAGTCAATTTTTCCCCCATAACTTAGGGTGATAGAAAGCCCTGGTGTCTCTGCTGGCCACACCTCCCCCTCCTGGATCCTCCTTCTCCTCCTTGATCCTGACATTCAACTGCTCTACTTAGCCTGGCTACCTGGTGCCAGGGAAGCTGACCTCATTCCAATGGATTATTGCAGAAGGGGAAACTAAAAGGCAATCAAAATTGCTGATGTTTTTTACTGGGATACACAGGTATTTTCTCTCACATTTCTTTTTTCTTCCCCCTCCCTTCTGTATCTCAGTGGGAAAAGCTCCTCTATGGATAAATAAAATCCATATTTTCACTAGGAACCTTCATCTCAATGGGAAAAGCTTCACTTTCATAGAGAATCCTAGAATGGTCAGGGTTGGAAGGGAGCTTCAAGATCATCTAGTCCCAACCCCTTGCCTGCCAGGGACACATCCCACCAGAGCAGGTTGCCCACAGCCCCAGCCAGCCTGGCCTTCAAAGCTGCCAGTGATGAGGCTTTCAGAACCAAGAGGAAGGGGATCCACTACCTGGTCAATGCCACCACAAGCCCAGGTAAGAGGATGGACAAGCTCTACCTCAACTGCAACAAGCTAATGCAGCTGAAGGCATCTTAATTAGCCCACCAAAGTTGGTCCAGCTGGACCAGGCACTTCCAGAGTTGTCTGGGATAAACTCTTCATGGTGAGCTCCTAGACAACAAACCTTTAAAAGGAGAGGGAGTTTGGGTGGGAATGCAGCTGCAGTGTGCAGTGCACCACATCTCCATGCCAGAGGCTCCTTGATGGGTCTTGGTTTGAGGCATCTTCCTGCAGGTGGCCTGTAGATCCTTGGAGTGGATCTCAACCAGAGGGTGAGAGGTGGAGAACAGTTGGTGCCCAGAGTCCTTTGGGTGGGCTCAGAGATGGACAGGAGCCAGGGTGCAGAAGAAAAAGGTGCAAAGGAAGAGGGTGCAAAGGAGCCAGGGTGCAAAAGAGCCAGGGTGCAAAAGAGCCAGGGTGCAAAAGAAGAAGCTCTTGATCCTCTTTCACCATCCTTCTCCAGCCAGAGATGTAAAGGGAGAGATGAACCTTTGAAGCTCCCCTAGAAAGACATTCTGGCATTGATGGGCTGTGGGTGACCTGCTCACCAAGATCCTGCACCCTCAGGCTGTCCCCATTTACAGCTCCTTTGGAAGGAATTGAAAAGCACAACCTCCTTTGGCCCTGGAAGCTCTGGGAAGCACTGGGGAGTGATTTACTTTGCAGAAGGGAAAGGAGATTTATCAGTTCTTGGAACCAGTGTTTATGAATATTCCTAAAGAGGAAAATCAATCAGGGTCTAGCATAACATTGCCATTTTTCTAAATGATAGAACAAGCATTTTTATACACCTCACACAGCCTGCCCTCTGAATCGATAGGAATTATGAGCTCCTCTCTCAATTTACTAATGTTCTGGCATCAGCTCTCCCCATCCCTGAAGCTAAGCCAGGGAAGATGCTCCAAGTCCTGAGGATGAGGAGGTTCTGCCTTCACCTCTTGCATCCCCTTCCTTCCTTCTTCCCTGTTTGTACTTCTTCAACCTCCTCAAGGCACTCAGCATCCCTCCCCTCCTTCTTCTTCCCTCTTTGTACCTCTTCAGCCTCCTCAAGGCACTCAGCATCCCTTCTCTCCTTCTTCTTCCCTCTTTGTACTTCTTCAACCTCCCCAAGGCACTCAGCATCCCTCCCCTCCTTCTTCTTCCCTCTTTGTACCTCTTCAGCCTCCTCAAGGCACTCAGCATCCCTTCTCTCCTTCTTCTTCCCTCTTTGTACTTCTTCAACCTCCCCAAGGCACTCAGCATCCCTCCCCTCCTTCTTCTTCCCTCTTTGTACCTCTTCAGCCTCCTCAAGCCACCCAACAAGCCCAGTTTGCCTGTGCTGGGCTGGACCAGGTCACAAAGTGAGGAGAAAAGATCCTGTGAGGGAACATCTCCTCTCTTGACCTGCTGGCCACACTGATGGGGATAAACCCAGGATATGATTGGTTTCTGGGCTGTCAGCTCACATTGCCATCTCATCTCCAGCTTTTCATCCACCAGGCCCTCCAAGCCCTGCTCCTCAAGGCTGTTCTCCATCCCTTCATCCCCCAGCCTGGCTGGATGCTGAGGGTTGCTCTGACTCAGTGGCAGGACCTTGCACATGGCCTTGTTGAACCTCATGAGATTCAGATGGTCCCACCTCTCAGTCTTGGCCAGGACCTTCTGGATGACAATCACTCCACCTTAACCTTCACTAGTTATGTTCCCACCTCTCTGTTCTGATTGCCTTTGCAGCACCTTTCTCCCCAGCCACCACCTCTGAGGGATGTGCTACATCTTCCTCAGAAGGTCTTCACAACACCACCTCCATTTCTAACCCTTGCAAGGACAGACACATCCAAAACCACCTCCACTGCTAGCTCTTGCAAGCCCAGAGGTATCCAAAACCACTTCCATGGGGAGAAGAGGACAGAGCAATGCCTCCAGCCTCGAGTTGCAGCCACTTGGTCATTTTTTGTTTTATCTTCTTCTTGGGAGACATGAATCTTTGCAGTAAGGGGCAGGGAAGTGAGCAATAAATTCCACTGGAGGTAAAAGTGATTGATTTTAGAAGACACTGTTTAAGAATTTGTTTTTCTAATGGCTCCTAAAGTCCTGTCATCAATTTTGCCAAGCTCAGTGGTGCCAGGAGGCTGCTGAGTCCTATCTGGAGAGCAGGAGGAGGAGGAGGGAGGTGCAGAGAAGAAGGAGAGGAGAAGGGTGAGGAGAGGATGGAGGAGGAGAAGGGAGCTGGAAAAACAAACTGTGGATTCTACTGGACCCTAAATACTAATCCATGAGTTGCTCTTTCACAGCTGCTGGTTGGGATGCTCCTTTTTTGCCTGCATCATCACCTACTGCAATGGCAACGTGGCTTCCTCTTGAGGTTCTTCCCATGGAGCTGCAGGGGAAGGGCAGCAGTGCAGGGGCTGTGCTTGGGGCAGAGACTGGCTGGGGCAGGAGGAGAAGCAGGAGGTAATGATGGAAATGATTCCTAAAAGCTTCCTCTGGACTGAGCAAAAATGGAAGGAAATGGGGAAAAAAGAAGGAAGAAAAATCAGGAAAAAAAAAAGAAAAAATTAGAAAAATATAGAGGAAAAATAGAAAATTAATTGAGGAAATAGAGAAAATAGGAGGAAATAGAAAAAATATTAAAACTAGGAAAACTAGGGGGAAAAGAACATTTAAAGGAAACAGAAAACATAGAGAAATAGAAATAGAGAACAAAAATAGAAAACAAAAATAGAAAACTTAAGAAAAAGATTGAAAAAATAGGGGAAAATTAGGGAAAATGAGGAAAAAAATAAGAAAATATGGAAAATTATTTTAAAGCTATGTTCAGGTGGAAGCTCCTGGCTTCCAGTCTGTGCCCAGTGCCCCTTGGCCTGGCCCTGGCCACCACTGAGCAGAGTCTGGCCCAAGGCCTGGCAGAAGTTCTTTCCTTCTCCACACCTCATCCATCAAGCCAGATGAAGTTGTTTGCCCACCTCATCTTCCTCAGCCTGTCAGCACCCAGAGCAAACAATGATAAATAAAGTGGCACTGCAGAAAGTGTCTCCTGCTGCTTGATTGATCTCTTCTCTCTGCTGTAATCCCAGACCCTTCTTCTCTTCTCCTGCACCCCAATGATTAACTCTTCTTCACCTACCTGAGGTTCTTCTCCTACCTGCAGCCCTCAGAGCCATGCCTGGAGATTTTTAGGTTCTTTATCAGCTTTGGCTTTTGTCTAGGGAGGAGTTAGGTTCCCCCAAGGCTGAAGCAAATCTAATGGAACCCAGGACACCTGTCAGCCCTGGGTGCAAGGTGAGGGAGGTGAGATTGCAGGATCTGGGACCTATTTTATGGCCAGCCCTCAGAGGCAGAGTGGTTTAGCCTAATCCTGATACTCACTCCTCTGAGCATCTTCCCAACCTTACACCCTGCTCCCAGAAGCCTCTGAGACCAACACCTGCCTTGGCTCCTACCATGAGCTTCCTTCCCCCATGATAAAGCAGCAAAGGCAGTTCCACCACCCACAAAGCAATAAAAATATATTGCATGTTTAATCAAACATTTCCCTCCTTTATTTACCTCCAGATTGCTAATTCTTACATCATGTGGATCCTTTCCTTTTTTTTCTTATCCTTTCAGGTGCCATAAAATCCTCTCCCTGCCTCTTGCAGCCCCTGAGTTTATGATTAATCAATTACTTAGAGAAGTTATCTATTAAAACTCAGGCCCTGGTGCTCAGTGCCCTCCCAATAAAGCATCATGCAGCAAGACATCCCTGGCCCAAATCCTTTTCTTCATCACTTGCTTATTACCAGTAATTGTGTTCTGGAGAATCACAGGAGTCATTAAGCAAACAGGGTGCACTCAAAGTGTGGGCAGCATAACAAGGAACATCATCTAATTAGTGATAGATGGTGCTGGAAGAGATTAATTGAAGAGCTCTAGCCACCAGCTTGACTCAGCCTGATTCATGCCTTGCCTTGGAGATGTGACCAGGGAAATCACCATTTGGCTTGAGTGAGGTTGCTTTCATGTTACCTCACCTCTTTCCAGATAGAATCAAAGAATTATTAAGGTTAGGAGAGATCTTTAAGATCATCAAGTCCAACCATTAACCCAACACTGCCAGGTCACCACTAACCCATAGCCCTCAGCACCACATCTCCACAGCTTTGAAAGCCCTCCAGGGATGGTGACTCCACCACTGCCCTGGGCAGCCTGGGCCAGGCCTTGACAACCCTTTCCATGAAGAAATTGTTCCTCATGGTCAATCTCAGCCTTCCCTGGTGCAACTTAGAATCCTAGAATTGTCAGGGTTGGAAGGCAGCTTCTAGATCATCTAGTTCCAACCCCCCTGCCTGGCAGGGACACCTCCCACTAGATCTTGAGGCTCCTTCCTCTTGTCTTTGATGATGCAGAGGCAGCACAGCAGTTTGGGGTTGGATCATCCCTCCTGCATCTCCCCAGAGGACCTAGGCACAGATCTTCAGCTCTGCAAAAAGTGAGGTGTGCCATAAATAAGAGAGGGCAAGGGTCAGACAGGGCTCTGGTATCTCCAGTAGGTGCACAGAAGCTCAGATGCTTGGGATCTGACAGGAGGAGTTGCTTGTGTTCACCCTCCTGAAGAACTTCTCCCCCTTCAACATAATTCTCTCCAGGAGGGGATTCAAACTGTCTCCATGGTGGTCCACCTTGCCTGCAAACACCAGCCCATGGAGTCACCTCCTCCAAGGAGGCAAGGAGAGCTCTGTGATTTGAGTTTGCCAGATGCCATCACAGAATCACTAAGGTTGGAAGAGACCTCGAAGTTCATCAAGTCCAACCATCAACCTCTCACCACCATGCCACTAAACCATGGCCTTAAGGACCCCATCTCTCTGCTTTTTCAACACCTCCAGGGATGGTGACTCCACCACTTCTCAACCCCTGGAGAACAAGCCTGTTGTCAACAGCACAGCAAGCAGCAGAGAAGAGCTGGTGCCTTAATTAGGAAAGACAGGGCCAAATAAACAAAGGGGTTGGAGTCACACCCCCACCATCACCACCTCCCTGCCAGAGGTTCTTCCACAGGGGCATGGTTTAGTGGCATGGTGGTGCTAGGTTGATGGTTGAACTTGAAGATCACAGAGGTCTCTTCCAACCTTAGTAATTCTCTGCTATTTCAGAAGCCCTGACAGCACAGCACGTAGCAAGCTGCTCCCCGCCACCACCACATACCCACCCCATAGCAAGCTGCTTCCCTCTGAGCTGTCAGGTTGCTGAGCTCACTTTGGAGACACCTCATGTCCCCTGTCCCCCCTCTGAGCTTGACATCTCCAGAGAGACAGGGACTGCAATGCAGGTCTCTCTTCCCCAGCAGCATTGAGTGGCTCATCTCTGTCTTGGCCCACGCAGGCAGCGCTCTGTGGGTCCTCATTTGTTTGCATTTGCCTGGTGCCTTGACATGATGAAGTAAAAAAGTTTTAATATTCACCAGCATGAATTTTTAATGCCTGGCTCCTGCTCTCCTGTCATTATTTGCCTGTGCTTCAGCACTTTTTGGAGCACAGTTGTTTAGCTAATGTTCCGTTAAAGGGAGGAGAAAAGAAAAGGGGGGTGGGGAGAGGGGAAGCCTTTACCTCTCTCCCCATAGTGACCATTAAGTGATAGAACAGTGCTGGGATGGGCTTTGAAAGGTGCTGACAGTGCAAGTTCAAACCAAGAGGGGCTGCAGCCTCCCCCCTGCTTGCATCCAAATTAACAGGAGAAGGTTGGTGTTGAGGTCAGCAGAGTGGTTCCAGGGAGGTTTGGTAAGTAGAGAGATTGAATGTTGCCACCTTTTGCTGCTCTGCCTCAGTTTCCTCTCATGTTCCTCACTCTCAGCTGCCCATGGAAAGGGAGAGGATGAGGGTGGCAGGAGGAAGAAAGAGGGTGGAAGGGGGGGTTTGGTGGACTATAAAGTTGAGGTAAGATGAGGGGGAAATGGAAAAGCACTGGTAGAAGAATCACAGAATCACAACATGGTGAGGGTTGGAAGGGACCTATGGAGATCACCCAGTCCAACCCCCCTGCTCCAGCAGGGTCACCCCCAGCAGCTTGCCCAGGGTCACCTCCAGCTGCCTTGGCAATCTCTCCACACAAGGAGACTGCACAGCCTCTCTGCAAAGCCTGGGCCAGGGCTCCAACACCCTCACAACAAACAAGCTTCTCCTCCTGCTCAGCTGCAACCTCCTGGCTTCCAGTTGGTGCCCAGTGCCCCTTGGCCTGGCCCTGACCACCACTGAGCAGAGTCTGGCCCCAGCCTCTTGCCCCCAGCCTGCAGCTCTTGCTGGGGATCAAGGAACTCCCCAAGTGAGTTGCCTTTTCTAAGGCTCAGTTCTAAGCCCAGTTCAGCCTCTGAGGCTCTTCGATTGCTTTCAGTGAGCATGAGTCTAGGGCCTACAGGGTGTTTTGAAAGTAAGTCATGGTTGAACAATGAACTGATCTTCACAGTCCCTGTGGGAATGGGAGTGACCCAGTTTTCATGGGATAAATCCCCACATCATCACAAAAATGAGGTTTAGGCAAGATTTAAGATATAGCTGAAGACACAAACTGAGTAAAACAGCAGAAAACTCAAGTCTTGGGACCCCTGGTCTCACTTCAGGATATTAGTTCCCACTCTCTTAGAACTAAGTGGAGAGGTTTGTCCTCCTGTGTATGCTGAGACATAGGAAGGTGGACAAGTCAAGTAGAAAAAGCTCTCTAGAGTCTCTTACAGAGTAAACCAGGGTATAGAAGGTCCCAAGCCTACAAGTTCTGAGCTTGCAGCAGCAATAGATTATCTCAGCAAAGAGCTGTGGGGGGGTCCTGATGGGTTGGAACATGGCTCAGGGCAGAAGTAACAGGAGCCTTCACCTCCCTGCCCTATGGGGCCTGAGGGGACCTGCTGTCTGTTCCTAGTCCTTTAAAAGCTGAAGACACTTCTCCAAATCAGGATGCCCTTGGCTCTTGTGTCTGTCAGCAGCCTCCTCCTGGCCAGCCCAGTTCCACTCAAGCACGAAAGGGTGGCAAGCACAGAGAGGGGGGAGGGGATGGTTGCATTTCACACCCCTCTGTGGGGAGGAGGAGGAGATAAGAAGAGCACAAGCCTCCAGTAGGGAACATTCTTAAGTTACTTGTGCCTCGTCCCTGGCAGATATGTAATCCAGAGGGAAGCAGGTGCAAGAGAGGAGCACGACCAGGTGGCTTCTCTTTAAAGCCTGAAGGCAAGCTGAGGATAGAGGAGGGAAAATAAGAGAGAGGAGCTTCACCTCCAGAGGGAATTAGCACCCTCTGCATGCTATTAAAGGGATCCAGCCCAATCCATGGGTTTGTCAGGTGGCACAAGCCCAGCACCAGGGGCCAGCATTAGGTCCCCTTGCTGTTCTTCAGGAGAAGAGAGTTAGGATGCACGAAACTGAGGTTTGAACCCTGAGTTTTGACAGCAAGGACCACAGTGATCCTGAGAAAAGAAGGATTTCTGTGCAGGAGAAAACCTTTTCTCCTTCCATCTGGACCATAGAATCCCAGAACCCCAAAATGATAGGGGTTGGAAGGGACCCCTGGAGATCATCTAGTCCAACCTCCTCCTGCTAAAGCAGGGTCACCTAGAGCAGGTTGGCCAGGATTGCATCTAGGTGGGGTTGGAATCTTTCCAGGGAAGTTGACAGGGATGGAGTTAGCCTTTCCTAATTTTAAGAGAAGTGTCTAGTGCAGGCTAGTTGTCTGAAATCCCAGGGCAGTCAAGGAAACGTGGTCAGGGCTCCTCTGACCCATCTGGGCATCTGCTCTAGGACAAGACAACTCCCACCCTGACCTTCTCTGAAAACTCAAACCAAGAACATGTTAATGGATTGATGAGCACCTAAAATTAGGAAAGGTTAACTCCACCCTTGCAAATCCCCAGCCCTGACCCAAGCTAGAAGGGAAAGTCAGCTCAGCTCAGAACTAGGAGTTCCTACAGGCAAGTCCCTGCTTTATGATGAGTTTGGAGCACAAACCCTGAAATTTAGCTTTTACAGATAATTAGAAGCATGAAGCATTCCACTGCAGGACATACCACATCTGAGAGAGCTTCTCCTCAGTTCTCTGCTAACTAATCTGACTAGCAGGCATATGACTTCATAGCAGAGCACAGAGCCAGTAGTGTGTCCTTCTGGCTGGCCAAGAAGGCCAATGGTCTCCTGGGGTTCATGAAGAAGAGTGTGAACAGCAGGTCCAGGGAGGTTCTTCTACCCCTCTCCTCTGCCCTAGCCAGGCCACAGCTGGGTTCCTGGCTCCAGTTCTGGGCTTCCCAGTTCCAGAGAGCCAAAGAGCTGCTGGAGAGAGTCCAGGGGAGGCTGGGAAGATGCTGAGGGCACTGGAGCAGCTCTGGCAGGAGGAAAGGCTGAGAGCCCTGGGGCTGCTGAGCCTGGAGAAGAGTAGCCCCAGAGGGGAGCTGCTCCGTGCTGAGCAAGAGCTGAAGGCTGGGGGCAAGAGGCTGGGGCCAGACTCTGCTCAGTGGTGCCCAGGGACAGGCCAAGGGGCACTGGGCACCAAGTGGAAGCCAGGAGGTTGCAGCTGAGCAGGAGGAGAAGCTTGTTTGGTGTGAGGGTGTTGGAGCCCTGGCCCAGGCTTTGCAGAGAGGCTGTGCAGTCTCCTTGTGTGGAGAGATTCCCAAGGCAGCTGGAGGTGATTGTGGTCAGCATGCTGTGGGCTTGGACAAGATAGTCCCCAGAGGTCCCTTCCAACCCTCACCACACTGGCATTGTGTGATCTGTGAAAAAAAAACAATAACTGGCACTGTGTTACTGTCACCTGGGCAGAACCTGGCCTCAACTCCTCTGCTCTTCACCTTCACAGTTCACACTTCATGAAAGCCACTAGACCCTCCATAAACAGCCTGATAATGACCAAGTGGCAGTTCTTTCATGGACACTGAGTAGCCTCTGACATCTCAGTGAACAAAGCCCTTCAGCAGCCAGCAACCTCTTCCCACAGAGCCATCGCTCCTCGGCATTTCCGCCCTTCAGCCGCGGAGGGAGATGTCACATCACGTCTGGATCACCTCTCTACTGATTCAGCTCTTCTCCTCTTGCCCTTGGCAATCAATCCTTCCAGCCCTCAGTCATTTGTCAGTTGTTCTTATCTGAACTCTTTGCCATTTGACAATATCTGTCTGGTAGGAAGAAGCTTAGAAATGAGCACAACTTTCCGTCTCCATTAACGTTGAAGTTCTGCTGTCCCTTGGGGACCTTTGGATCATTCTGCTGGTGGTGATTTCCAGAAGGCAACTCTGCTCTTGAAGTGGCTTCTTGATGTTGGAGCTGAGATTTGCAAAACCAAACTAAAAACCAACCCAAAACAACGAAACAAACGAACTAGGGCTTTGCCCAAACTTTAAGACTACTCTTCTGGATTAAATGTGTCTGGTTTGCCCTTTGGCCCTGAGGATAGTCAACACTGACCAAGCCACAGCTGTGCTATTAAATGCCTTTACCCTTCAGAGAAGATGTCCACAACTGCATGGTGATAATTGTTGGAATCATGGAATCACAGGAGGGTAGAGGTTGGAAGGGACCTCTTGGAGATCATCCAGTCCAAGCCCACTGGCAGAGCAGGGTCACCTACAGCAGGTTGCACAGGATGGTGGCCAGCTGGGGTTGGAGTGTCTCCAGAGATGGAGACTCCACCACCTCCCTGGGCAGCCTGGGCCAGAAGTTCCCTCAAAGGAAAGAAGTTTCTCCTTAGGTTCAGAGAGTTCAACCTGGACAGTGATTCAAAGCCAAGACACATGACTTCAAGTGGTTGTGCACTGCAGACCTGAGAGGCCATGGACCTAACATCACTCTTCACTGAGAGTCTCCAGAGAGGTCCCTAGGAAACAGTGATGAGGCCAAGTGTTTCCCTTTTCCCAGTCTCCAGGGACTTCATGTGACTACCAGGACTTTTCAGTATCATGGAGAGAGGCTTGGCAACTCCATCAGGACTCTTGGATGCACCTCATCAGGTTCCATAAACTTATGTCTATTCAGGTTCCTCAGGTGGCCACAAACTTGATCTTCTCTTACAGTGGGAGGGACTTTGCTCCTCCAGTTTCCATCCTGTGGTCCATCCACTTGAGAAGTGTGGGAAGAGAGGCTGCCAGAGAAGCCTGTGGCAAAAATGTTGTTGAGGACCTCATTCTTCTCGTTGTTACCATCTTCATCAGTGGAGTAGACTTTCTTTGACCTTCCTTCTCTGGTTGACATACTTGTAGAAGCCCTTTTGATGTTTTACATCCCTTGCCAAGTTCAGCTCCAGCTATGCCTTGACCTTGCTGACCCCAAGCTTACACAACCAGGTAGTGTCCCTGTCTTCTTGCCAGGACACTTGACTCTGCTCCCACTGCCTGTGCATTTCCTTCTTGACCTTCAGTTTGACCAGCAGGCCTCAACTCAGCCATGCTGGTCTCTTGCCTGATTTCTTAGACCAAGGAATCAAGAGCTCTTGCACTCTGTGGAGAGCATCCCACAGAGATGTGGAGAGCCAGCTCTGTTCTTCTCCCATGTCCCTGAGAGCAGTTTCCCATGGGGTCAGAAGATGAACACTACCTGGGGTCAATCCTCAGCAGCAGCAGGTTCAGTTAGAGTGTCCATGGCTGACAGAGACCTTGCTACATTGTCCTTACATGCAGAAGAAAGGTTCTAGTGACCCAAAAGTCTGAGAAGCAGAAAACAACTTGTCTCTCTTGTTAGCAAAGCTGGTTTCACTTGGAGACATGTTCCTCTCTCTCTCTCTCTCTCAACCCCTCCTGGAGATGTGGACAATGAATTCATCAATCTGTCATTCAAGATTGTTCACTTGACAGCTCCAAAATGCATCTTAAATAAATAAATAAATAAATAAAGCCAGCCCTAAATAAATAAAAAAAACCAAACCCAAACATTAAGGGCTTTAATAATTTAAGTTACTCTTAAATATGCCCTGCAATTCAAATCCTTGGAGTGGCTTAAACATCTGAAAGAAGTTCAGTCTGGACAGTGATTTAAAGCCAAGATAGATGAGTTCCATTTGGCTGTGCACTGCAGAGCTGAAAGGCCATGGACCTGACATCACTTTGCATTGAGAGTCTCCAGAGAGGTCCCCAGGATCCAGTGATTAGCTGGAAGGCCAAGCGTGGCGTGGGAGGCAGAGATGTTGCCAGGACAACTGCAGATGGAGTGAGGGAGAGACCAGAAGGTGCTACTCTAGTGTTGGTTGACCTAAAATCTGTTGATGGAGAGACACCTCTGATGATGGAGAAATCTGGGGCCAAGTGGCAATGTTCTCTGACTCTGCTTTCTCTGCTCTGGAAGATGACTTTGTGCCTGTAGATGTGGCACTTGGGGACATGATTTGGTGGCATGGTGGTTGATGGCTGGACTTGATGGTCTTGGAGGTCTCTTCCAACCATGGGAATTCTGTGATTCTGTGACCCTGTGGTTCAGAAACAGGCACATCTGAGACATCTGATCATTCAAGTGGGACAAGCCAACCCATCACCCTGCTGGTTTTCTCTCCTGTCACTATCAAGAGAAATGAATCCAATTCTCTTTGAGGGAAAGATCTGAGCTATCCCCACTGTAGGCATCTAGGCTGCTCAGGTGAAACCCATCCTCAGCAGAAGAGCAGATCAACATCACCATGGATTTCTTTCCTGCTAGTGCTGATCTGCCCTAGATTCTGCTCTCTGCTGGTTTCTACAGGTTCTTCTTTTATTCCTCCTAGTCTTATTTGGGATCTGAGACCAGCACAACCCCAGCACAATGAGATATCAAATCTGTTGGCTGTAGACCAATGAGGTGACCACCTTAAAGAAAGCCAAAGCAAGAAAGTCAGGAAAAAATCAAATGTGGTCCCAACCCCACCTGTCTTTTTCCAATGTTCTGAGAGTTGTCCTTTGTCACCAAACCTCTCTAGCAGCCTTCAAGGGCTCCAAAAGGTGGTTACACAGGTCAAGAAAGAGCATTTTCTTCTCTGTTGCAAGGGCTGAAGAACTGCCAGCTGACAGACAGAAGGAGGAGGCCATGCCATGCTGAAGTGGAAGAAGAGGGTGAAGAAATGAAGCCTGTAGTTCTCCCACCACTTGTGGTGAACATCAAAAACCACTTCCCACATGGAAATCGATTCAAAGACAGGATGCATTTGTGTGGGGAAGGGAGTTGTGGTTAGGAACTAAGGACTCCACGAGGCCATAAAGCCCTGCAGGTTCCAGCACCTCCACTCCACATATCCTAACACATCACAAAGGATCTCAAGACCAGAAGCACATTTTTTTTTTCCTCCATGGCCCACCTTGGCTGAAGAATATACAGTGGCAAACACTGGATTGCAAGTGAGGAGCTCAGTCCTGGTCCACCAAAAGGAGGAAAGGATCTCTTTAGGAGACATTCTGGTGCCTGCCAGGATCTGAAGGGGCTACAGGAAAGCTGGGGAGGGACTGTTTAGGACGTCAGGTAGGGATAGGACTAGGGGGAATGGATCCCAACTAGAAGAGGGGAGATTTAGATTGGATGTGAGGAGGAAGTTCTTCCCTGTGAGGGTGGGGAGACACTGGCACAGGTTGCCCAGAGAGGCTGTGGAAGCTCCATCCCTGGAAGCTTTGAAGGCCAGGCTGGCTGGGGCTGTGGGCAACCTGCTCTAGTGGGAGGTGTCCCTGGCAGGCAGGGGGTTGGAACTAGATGATCCTCAAGCTCCCTTCCAACCCTGACAGTTCTAAGATTCTATGTCCCAGGAGCTTTGTGGAGAACTCTGAAGAGCCCCAAGTTAGGAGAACAGATGTGATGGAGCTGCCACCTTCTGTAAACATTCCCCCTGAGGCTTAACCACTTATCCTGCCTGGCACATTCCAGAGTTATCTTCATAACCCTCCTCTGGCTAACAAGAGGCTGCTCTGTTAGTGACTGGAGATTAAATTATGATCACATCCAATTCCTTTCCCTCCATTCCCAGCAGTTTCATTCCTCTCCATAATCAGACAGGGACTCCCATCCTTCAGACACAGCAACCAATCTCCCCTCCCATATGTCACCATAAAAACCTGCACGTGAACCCACGTCCCAGAGAATTCATTTTGGTAAGACAATGTTTCTATTAACCATTCATTTATTGACTCCTGCTTGCTGGCTCCATGTTGAAATTTATTGATGCTCCCCTGAGATCCACAGATTGACCTCAGTTTCATCTCAGGTCAATATTCCCTTCTCAGGTCAATAAATCACCAAACTGACCCTAGCAGAAGTCAATAGTATCTACATATTCTTGTCTTGTCAGAGGCTTGGTAACATCCAGTTGTGTGTCTGAGAGGTGAGGAAGCACCAGAGACACCAGGAATTATTGAAGGAGGTATCTTGCTCAACAGCTCTTCTTCTCCTTCCTTTCCCCAGAGGGTGCTGAGGCACTGGCACAGGTTGCCCAGAGAGGTTGTGGCTGCCCCAGCCCTGCAAGTGCTCAAGGCCAGGCTGGATGTGGCCCTGGGCAAGCTGGGCTAGTGGTGGCATCCCTGCCCATGGCAGGGGGGTTGGAACTGGATGATCTTGAAGGTCCCTTCCAACTCTGACAGTTCTGTGATTCTATGATTCTCATCCATCTAGAGAGGCAGATCTGCCAGCAGTAGAGAAAATCATTGCTTCCATTATTGTTTGGGTGGATAAACATGTGAGCATCCCACCCCAGGGAGACACCTACACTGAGAACAGATGAGAAGTGGAGGACAGGAGGTCTTGGCCCTAAAAGAGCTTCCAGTGGGTTTGGGGAGGTGGAAGATATAAAGCAATGACATAAAAGTGGAGAGCATAGAGACCATATCCCTGGAAACATTGCAGGTCAGGATGGACACTGGGGCTCTGAGCAACCTGATCTAGATGAAGATGTCCCTGTGGACTGCAGGGGGCTTAGACTAGATGACCTTGAAAGGTCTCTTCCAACCCAAACCATTCTTTGATTCCATGATTCCATATATCACAGAAGGTCAGGGGTTGGAAGGGACCTCTGGAGATCTCCTAATCCAACCCCTGTGTCAGAGCAGAGTCACCTACAGCAGGTTGCACAGGATGGTGGCCAGCTGGGGTTGGAATGTCTCCAGAGATGGAGACTCCAGCACCTCTCTGGGCAGCCTGGGCCACCCAGTGCACCACCACCCTCAAAGGAAAGAAGTTCTCCTTCTGTTTTTGCTGTAAGATATATCTCACAAGCAATCAGGGGAGCCTCCAAAGATCTCCTCAAAGGAGAATTTCATGCTGGGACAGGGAAAAAAGAAACAATATTAAGACTTCACTTTGTAGAAGTTCATGAGAGGTTTCTACCAATTCAGGGAAAACATCAATCTGTCTGCATGAAATTCTGCTAAGGGAGCAATAGCATCTGCACTCTTGGGTTGATGGAAGATGAGCACTGGTCTTCTGGCTGTGAATGAGAGCTGAGAGGCAGGAGGATGGAGACAGACTTCTAAGAGCTCAGACAGAGAAAACAAGTAGCTGATGCACTAAGTAGATCTCCAACCTGCCAAAGCTATGCTGGACAGAAGCTAGCAAACTGTGCCTAGAAGCTCCAGGACCAAGCTGACTTTGTGGAGGGACTCTTCATTGATGGATGGTCCCACAGTGGTGTGGGCAATGTTTCCTCTGGTCTCCTGCTGGGATTCTTGGGAGGCTGAAATATCCATGTGCCCATGGATGTCCCTCTCCTCTGCAGGCTTTTCAGCTCCATCTCCTCTTTGTGTGGAGTCTGTGCAGCCTTCATCCTCCATGGAGGTTACACCACATCTCCAGGGCTTTGAAACCTCTCCAGGGATGGGGACTCCACCACTGCCCTGGGCAGCCTCTTCCAGGGCTTGACAACCCTTTCCATGAAGAAATTGTTCCTCATGGTCAGTCTAAGCCTCCCCTGGCACAACTTGAGCTTGGTTCCTCTCATCCTATTGCTTGTTCCTTGAGAGAAGAGAGCAACCTCCACCTGGCTCCAACCTCCTCTCAGGGAGTTGCAGAGAGCCAGAAGGTCTCCCCTGAGCCTTCTCTCCTCCAGGCTAACCAACTCCCTTTTCTGTGCTTCTCTTTGTCCAGACAAGAAAACACTGGAACAGAGGGAAGAAAACTGCTATTTCTCTTGGAAAAGCAGGAGACCAGAAGCCTCTCTCCCTCCCTGCCCAGCAGGATCTGAGCCCATGAGGTCCTCTCTCTGCTGAGATCACTCCAAGCTGCCACTCAATGCAACAGGGATCCTCTGGGTTTTGCTTTGTAACAGCTGCTCTCTAGCCATGCAGTCACCTCATGGGTGTGGGACCCAAAAGAAGGAGGATGCATGGTTGAAAGGATACCTAGATACCAGCTAGGACATTTTGGGAAGCATCACTGTGGGGTTTTGCCCTCCTCCAAGTATGGTTCACAAAGGCTGGGTCTTGGCTTCTTCTCTGCTCTTTGGGGTCTTCCAAGTTCAGCCTGGAGTGGCTTTGGCTTAATGCATTGCAGTGTGAAGGGAAAGACCACCACGAATCTCCTGTCTTTCAGGAGAAGGACTTTGAGGTGATTATGACCTCTAAAGAGAGAAGGAAACTGGCCTGGGACACAGATCTGTCAGGGCTTAGCTCAGTGCCCCAGTGTCCCAAGCTGGCACCTCCCCAACCTCTCCTCCACCAAATGCATGCTACTCCCTACAGTGTGGACTGGAAAGCTTCTACCACTAAGTCCTTGCCCCAGGGGTGCCTCAAGAGGCTGGCAGAACTGACTGCCAACGTGACAGGTCCTGCTCAATAATAATCTTTTCAGAGCTGGAGGGTTGTTCTTTACATTTGCTTGAGATGACACTCCATTGACTGATGCCTCCTCATCCCCCTCCTTTAAATCCTGAATCAGCATCATGTGCATTTAGCCAGTCTGGTGTTGTCTGGAAATGCTGGATGAAGCTAAAGCATCCTCAGACAGTCCTGACAACCCCACCAAGGGCCCCCAGATCAGTGCCTGAGTCATTCCACAGCAGGAATCCACCTAAAAAACCAAACCAAACCAAGCTAAACCAAACTCACAATGTTTTCAAAACAGAGATAAATGTTGAGCTCTTGTTCCCTTGCTTCTTGGCAGAAGAGCCCAAGCCCCACCTGGCTCCAGCCTCCTCTCAGGGAGCTGCAGAGAGCCAGAAGGTCTCCCCTGAGCCTCCTCTTCTCCAGCCTAACCAACCCCACTTCCCTCAGCTACTCCTCACAACACTTGTGCTCTAGACCCTTCCCCACCTCCCTTGCCCTTCTCTGGCCACACTCCAGCCCCTCCATGTCCTTCTGGGAGTCAGGAGCCCAAAACTGACCCCAGGATTAGAGATGTGGCTTCCCTAGTGCTGAGTACATGAGGACATTCACCTCCTTAAGTTCTCCTGACCACACTAGTGCTGATCCAAGAAACAAACCTAATTGTGACCTATCAGCTGTGACCAATGTGTCCAGAGGTACAAAGCCACCACACAGCTGGCATGGGTCAGGTATAGCTCCATGAGCCCAAATCAACCTGCAAGGGTCCCTTGGCTCCAGCCAGTGATGTCCCAATCTCCTAACACCTTCTGGACTGCACCAGCAGCTGCAGAGCCCTTGTGATCTCTCAAGAACATCCCTCAGGGATCATCTGAGCCTTAGCAACACCAAAAATCCTTCTTCCAGGCATGTTATACCCCAGACCCACCCCTCCTGCTTGTCAGCACTTAACCCAAGGACTTGACATCAAAGTCTTTCTGCCCTCAGCTAATTCAGCATCCAAGGGAAAGAGGCAGGCAGAGAGCCAGCTGTTTGCCAGATGTTCTCCCAGCTCCCTTGGATAGGTTGGACCTGCTACCTGCTAGTCCCTTTCCCCCCTCCCCAAAAAAATGAAGCTGTCCCAGGCCTCTCCTCCAGGTTGGTGGGAGAGGTGTCTGGAGGTGTCCTGCTGACAGCAGGTACAAGGTGGGTTGCAGAGATCCTTGCCACCTCAGAGGAGTGCAGGCATCTTGACCTGCTCTCTCTCCCTGCTGCAGGTCTGTGTCAGCTTTTTCTTTGTTGTTCCTTTAAGCAGCTTTTCAGATTGATGCTCTGGAGAAAACAAACAACCAAACCAACAAAAAGAAACAGATAAATAACCCCCCAAAAGCCCCAGAGAATTGCAAGGCATGGGGGAGGACTGACCCAAAGCAGGTTGGACTCTTTGCTGTTCTCAACCCCAGGGGCTCAGCTCAGGGCTGAAGCCCCATGGCATAGAGCTGAACACTCTGGCCCATCAATCCCATCCTCAGTCCCACCCAGGGAGGTGTCTCCTCCCCTGGGGTCCCACAGACCTGTACCACTGCCTATGGACAACCTTTGTGGTTCTATGCTTGCTGGCAGGAGCTTCCACTCACACGTGTTCCTCCAACCCTTCTGCAGGCATCACAGAGGCTTGCACAGACCACACACCTCCTGATGCCAAACAAGCTGCTCTTCCACCCCTAGCATCCACAGATCCTCCAGCACCTTCCCCCTCTGCCCTGCTGACCCAACCCCAGGAGCATGCTGCTTCTCCAGCCCCACATGCTTGCTCTAGGTGCCCCTGCTTCAGCAGGGAGGTTGGAGAAGATGATCTCCTGAGGTCCCTTCCAACCTCTCCCACTGTGTGATTCTGTGTGTGCAAACCTGCCCAGGGAGCTCCAGATCCCCACATGCTTCCTCCGCATCGTGTCATGCAACCCTGGCTCTACCAACACTCCTGCTCTGGGGAGCTGCTCCTCACCCCAGGACCTGGTCCTGAGACCTGCTCCTCACCCAGAGACCTGATTCTAAGACCTGATCCTCACCTTAAAACCTGCTCCTAAAACAACCTTCTCACTCTAGACATGCTTCTGAGACCTGTCCCTCACCCAGAGACATGCTCCTAAGACCTGCTCCTCACCCTGAGACCTACTTCTCACCCTAAGATCTGCTCCTCACCCTCAGACCTGCTCCTAAGGGAGACAAAGGGGGTGAGAATCCCACCCCACAGCCCCCACCACTACCTCAACCTTGCAAAGCAGCTTCCCCAGCTCTTCCACCCTGCGACGTCTGCCTTCATTTGTCCTCTTCTCCTGCAACCACTAGACGGCAGGTCAGGCTCACAGAAAATCCTCCTCCCAAGCAAGCAGTCGATGGACTCATTTGTCCCAGCTCCCCCAAGTCGATGGGGCTGACACTCAGCAGTCAACCTCTTGATTAAGATGCCACAGTTGAGTTAAAGCGCCCATTAAGATGTGATGAGTAATTGATCAGCAGATCAACGGGGAAGGGGCTAGGAAAGCAGAACTGAAGCTGTGGAGCACCTTGGGATGGGGGGAGAAAGCTCCACAAAGCTCTCTCTTTCCCTCAAACTTCTTGGGGGAGTTGGAATCTTAAAGGGATGATGTTGAGATGAGGTGTGGTAGGACCTCCCTGGTCCTGCTGAGGGCAATACATAGGCTGGGCATCATATAAATGGTTAAATATATTCTGTTTGTGGAGATAATACAGAATGATTTCAAGTTCTGGCTCCTTCATATCCTTCCAGGGGGACACATCCAGGCAGGGTGCTGAGCTCACTTTTATCCCAAAGGGAAAGTGCTGACACTGATGGATTCATTCCTGTTTTTACACCCTCACTGGACCAGGAGGTAGAAATAACCCTGTCTGTGTGCTTGATGCAGATGTTCAGGGCTCTAACCTCTCTTTTTGCCTATTTTTTCCCCCTCCTTTAAACAGAAGATTCTGTGGCTAGAGGAGAAAAACTAAAGTATAAAGGAGAAGTGACTAGCAAAGGATCCCTGCCTCATGTCAGGACTCTACCAAAGCCACACTAAGTGTTGGTAAGAAGAACTTCACTCCCAGCCCACCAGCAGAAGGGTTCCCTTTAAATTTTGTGCTGTGATGGGGAGATAATGCCAGGAGATATCATTTGCTTCCACCTTTTTCTTGCAGAGAGGAAAAAAAAAGGCTGAATTTATTTCCCTTCTTCCCTCCACGCTCTCTAATCCACATGGAAATGGAAAAATAAATCCTGTGCCTGGTAGATGAAGGCAAAGCTGCTCCAAATCTCTGCCTCTTCCTTCTCCTTAAGGAAGGAAGATAGAAGAAGACCTGGTCCACACCCTGCAAGGAAATAACCGTGGTAGGAGCTGCCAGAAGAACAAATCCACACTTCCCTACCTCCCCCCCCCCTCCAAAATAAGTCATTCTCTGCTCTGACATTTGACTGCATCCAGTCCTTTTCCAAAGGCTTTTCCCATTGTTGTCTGCCATTGCTCAACTAACATCTTAATTTGGTCTCCTTCAACCCTCCAAGCTCTTCTGCCACCCACATTTGGTGGCCACCCACAGTTATGTGGTTGCCACATGAGCATCTCCCCTCCTGGGAAGGGACTCTGGGTTTCTTCTGCCAAGGAGGTCAATAATCACAGCGCAAATGGAGTGTTCAACATTGAGGTGGGATCTGCATCTTCTTTTCCATCATCTCCTCAACTGTTTTGGCTTCAGAGGACTTGCTCCAGCAAGGATTGGAGAGGGAACAGCACACACATCCTGTGTCATCTCCTGGTGCTGCACTCTTAAAGCTCCATCACTCATCAAGAGCTAGCTCAGCTCCTATCTAATGCTGGTTTCTTTTGTGACCATGGCCCCAGTGTTCTTCTTTGGCACCAGCAGCAATAACCAACAAACACCTGGAAAACTCCTGGGATAGAGAAAACATTAGAGAGAAAACCTCTGATGACCCTTGTGAAGAAATCTATAAGGTCTGATTCTTTATTACCAGGCAGAAGGACTTCCACCCCACTGCCTCCTGAAGTCCTTTCCCTTGCACCCACTGGTTTTGGTGTCTGAGAGCCCCAACCTGCTGTAGGTGACCCTGCTCTGACAGGAGGAGGTTGGACTAGATGACCTCCAGAGGTCCCTTCCAACCCCTAACCTTCTGTAACACCCTGCAAGGCAGTGTCCAAGTGCACCAAGAGTGATACCTGAGGAGCAAGGGCATATTTCAACCCAATCAACCTATTTGTTGATCATTAATCATCCATAAATGCACATAAATCCATATTCTCCCACCCATCAATGGCCACATATAAAAACCTAGCATCTTAAAAACAAAACAGGCTGTTAAGAGAGGAATGGAGAAAACTCACATGGAGAACCTGGAATGATTTTGGAAGCCAATGTCATTTTGTTCTGCAGGCAAATCCTAAAGGGGTTTGTGCTCAGAATATATACATTTATAGATATATTTATGGATATTTATATATGGGGTTGTTCAGCCTGCAGAAGAGAAGGAGCTGCCAAGTCAAACCCAAGCCATGGCTGAGCCAAACCCAAACCATGACCAAGCCAAGCTCAAATCATAACTAAGTCAAGCCCAAACCATGGCTGAGCCAGACCCCAAATCGTGTTTGAGCCAAACCCAAACCATGACTGAGTCAAACCCCAAACCCAAACCATGTTTGAGCCAGACCCCAAACCATGGAATCAGAATCATTCTGATTGGCCAATGGCCAAACCAAACCAAAACTCATTTGCCTAAAAGCACCCAAATAATAATAACCAATATTAAAATAATGGCAAATCATTCCAAATGGGGCATGGTGGGGATAGGTTGAGAGATGGTGATGTCAGAGGCCTCTTCCAACCTTAATGGTGCTGTGAAAGAATGATTAATAATAGGAAAATGATGAGAAATAATAGAAAAATAACAATTAAAAATAGAAAGTCATGCAGAATAGTGTAAAAATGATAATTGATAACATTAAAAGAATGAAAAATAATAGTAAACAATAGAAAAAACGAAAATTATAGAAAAATTATAATGGAAAATTACTAGAAAAAGAATAATAAAGAGTATAAAATAATGCTGAATAATCTAAAAGTAAAAATAACATAAAAAATAATGAAAAATAATAGAACAGTAAGAGAAATTAATAGAAAAATAATGGAAATAAGAGAAAAATAACAACCAATGACAGGTAAATAAGGACAAATAATTGAAAAAGAATAGTAAAAAATAGAAAAATAATGAAAATAGGAGAAAAATAATGAAAATAATAGAAAAATTGTAATAAATGATAGAAACATGATGAAAAATACCAGAAAAACTAGAGTAAATAATAGAAAAATAAGTATGAATAATAGAAAAAAAAAGGAAAATACTAGAAAAATAACAATAAATACTATAGAAAACATGGAAATAGGGGAGAAATAATCATAAATACTATAAAAATAAGAAAAAATAAGAAAAATAAGCTAGAATAATATAAAAACTAACAGAAGTATTCTAGAGGCTGCTCTGCTCCTGGAGGCTTTGCTTTGGAGCCTGAGGCAGGTTGGTGCTGGGGCAGCAGCAGTGCCCTGGCAGGTCCCAGCCCCGCTGGAAGGTGGCATCTGGAGGGTGCAGCTCCCTCCAACCTTTCTGCTCTCCTCTCTGCCAGCAAGCCCAGGGCTGCTGCTGCTGCTGCTGCTGCTGCTGCCACCAGCTCCTGCTGAGCCTGGCTGGCAGCATCCCTGCTCGGCCTCAATCCCAGCCTGCAGAGCACAGAGGAGCCAGGCACCCTCGGAGTGCAGAGGTGGCAAAAAGGAAGGAAGGAAGAAAGAAAAAGAAAAGAAATCAATTTAGAAACAAACAAAAAAAGGGCAGCTCTTTGTCTTCCAACCACCCCCTGTCTCCCAACCACCCCCTGTCTCCCAACCACCCCTTGTTTAATCATCTCTTGTTTTCCCACCACCCCTTGTATCCTACACATCTCTGCTTACTGCACAGGGAAGGGAGAGGACAACTAGAGAGCACACAGGAGATATAAAGGGAGAGGAAAAGGTTAAAAAGTGACAAATTGCAGCTAAATCTTCATCTTTTTCTATTCCTTTTTTTCATTCCTTCATACCTCTCCCACAGCTTCAGTCCTGCCTGATCCAGGAGAAATTCCTGCAGTGGAAAGGTGGAATTTTGATTTGTTTTGTTTTATTTTATTAGCCTGGAGAAGAGCAGACTGAGGAGGGAGCTGATCAATGCTGCTCAGTAATTCCTGGGTGGGTGGCAGGAGGCTGGGGCCAGGCTTTGGTCAGTGGTGGCCAGGGACAGGACAAGAGGGAACAGACAGACTGCAACAGAGGAAGTTAAAACTGAACCTAAGGAGGAACTGCTTCCCTTTGAGGGTGCAGAGCCCTGGCCCAGGCTACCCAGAGAGGTGGTGGAGTCTTCATCTCTGGAGACATCCCAACCCCAGCTGGCCACCACCCTGTGCAACCTGCTGGAGGTGACCCTGCTCTGGCAGTGGGCTTGGACTAGATGATCTCCAGAGGTCCCTTCCAACCCCTAACATCCTTCTGTGATGACAGAGTGAGGGCTGGAGCTCTTCCCCTCCTGATTTCTCCTTGCACAGCAGAATGGTGGTTCCAAAGGTTGGTTCCTTCCCAACATCCTTTGCTTTTCATCTCTGCTTTGACTTCAGACGTGACTTTGGCATTTCAAGTTGAGCAGAAGCAAAACAAGAGCTGACACTTGGGTCAATATCAAACAAAGAGGATTTTTTTGGCCTCATTTAAAGTTAGCATCAGGAGGTGTTTCTGCTTGCTGGGTTTTTAAACTGGAAACAAAACAACATCTGACACTCTTCATCTTCACCAAGAGAGTGATTTGGGTGGGATGGGACATCTCCCACTAGAGCAGGTTGCTCAGAGCTCCAAGGTCCAACCTGAGCTGGAATGGTTCCAGGGCTGGGACATCTCCCACCTCTCTGGGTGACCTGGGACAGGCTCTCACCACCCTCAGTGTGAAAAAATATCTTCCTCAGATCTAGTCTAAATCTCTCCTTTTTCAAACCACCAGCTCTTGTCTTGTCACAGCAGGACCTGCTCAAAAGTCTCTCTCCATCTTTCTTCTAGGTCCCTTTAAATACTGAGAGACCACCAGAAGGTCTCCCTGGAGCCTTCTCTTCTCCAGCCTCAACAACCCCAACTCTCTCAGCCTGGCCTCACAGCACAGAGCTTCCAGCCCTCAGATCACATCTGTGGCCTCCTCTGGCCCTGCTCCCCCAGCTCCCTGTCTCTGCTGTGCTGAGAACTCCAGAGCTGGCTCCAGCCCTGCAGCTGAGCTCTCCCCAGAGCAGAGCAGAGCAGAGGCACAATCCCCTCCCTGCCCTGCTGGCCACACTGCTGGGGATGAGCCCAAGACAGTGTTGGCTCCTGGGCTGGAAGCTCACATTGCCACCACATGTCCATCTTCTCACCCATCAGCACTCCCAAGTCCTTCTCCTGGAGCCTGCTCTCCACCCCTTCACCCTCCAACCTGTGTTGATACCAAGGATTGCCCCAACCCAGGTGCAGGACCTCATGAGGTTCTCACAGACTTCTCAAGCTTGTCCAGGTCAACTTGTCCATGCTATTGTCCTGAGCAGGAGACTCTTGCCAGCAAGAGGACTCTGTCTTTGAGTTAACATCCCTTCAGCAGCCAGGTTTCTCCCACAGACAGAAGGTATCTGCTTTCAGAGCACTTCTATCCAAGCCTGCATCCCACAGGGCTGCTAAAATCCCAGAGTTAGCAGGAGCTGGTGCCACAGAACTGCCCAAATTCTGTGTCCCTTAACCACTTAACAAAATACTTTGTGTCCTCTCCTACCTCCCACACATCACAGTTAATGTTCTTCCTCATTCCCAGGCCAAAAGCCAAGGGAGATCTTTGCAGATCTTCAAGAAGATGGCTTCAAATCCTCCTTTGGGATTCCCAGGTCAACCTCCACTTCCAACAGTGGGCTAAGTGGAGTCTTAGGACAAGGACTTGCAATGCTTGTTCTAGTCTAAGGGAAGAAGTCTTCAGGAGCCCATGGATGAGGCATTTCACAGCTTCAAAGAGTTGTTCTTCAACCAGCTGGAGATATAATCATTGTCATCTTGTGGCAGCCTGGACACAGTCCCTTCACCTTCTTACCTTAAGTGTCTTCTGCCAGAGTTAAACTGGATTTTCTTGTTGTCCTTCTCACTCCATGAAACCATCTCTCATCTCCATCTTTATTTTTGGGGTGTCCTCCCCTTCTTTTGTGCCTCTTAAGCTGAAGCATCCTGATCCATGGGATGTGTTTCCACCTCTTCCGATCACCTCCCCAGCTTCTTCACCCCATCTCCCTACCTGACCTCCTGCTCCCTTTCTCTGGGAGCAGGACCAAGCAGGGAGGTCCCCAAAGAGTTAAGCCTCTTCACTGGTTATCCAGGGACATCTCCACAGCTCCCTGGAGCCAGCAATTCTGCTGAGGGCTTCAGCAGGGCGTCAGAGACACTTACTCCATGTCGCTGGCGGCGGTGGCAGGATGGGGCTGAAAGCAGATCCTTGCTTTCAGGTGACACTGAGGAGGGAAGATAAAGTTTCTCCTGGGGGAGGAAGGGATAAGAAAGCAGCCCAAGGAGAAGGTGGGTACAAAGAGCTGGAAGGAAGAAGATGGCATCTGTCATGGGCAGGTGACCTCTGACTGTTTATTTCCTGCAGCTGACTCCATCACTCTGCATTTCTCCAACAGCTTGAAAAGGAGGATAACAAAGGGTTAAATCCCTTGGTGGGGATCAGCAGGGCAGGGTGAAGAAGCCTCTGCTGTGGTTTAAGCCAACCCTTTGCTAGGAGGCTCAGACAGGGGTGAAGACAGTGTGTTTCCCAGCGGAGGTGCAATGAACCAAAGCACTGTAAGGCATAGAGAGAGGGCAGCCAAGGGCTAACCCTTGGTGGACCCTCATGAAGTATGCAGACAACACCAAGCTGAGTGTCAGTGTTGATCTGTGGGAAGGTAGGAAGGCTCTAGAGAAAGATCTGGCCAGGCTGGATCCATGAGTCAAGACCTGTTGTATGGGATTCAGTAGGAACAAGTGCTGGGTCTTGCACTTGGGTCACAACAACCCCAGGAAGGCTCCAGGCTTGGGGCAGAGTGGTAGAAAAGCTGCTGGGGGAAAAGGACCTGGGAGGTTGGTTGACAGTGGCTGAAGCTGAGGCAGCAGAGTGCCCAGGTGGCCAAGAAGGCAAAAGCATCCTGGCTTGGATCAGCACTGGTGTGGCAGCAGGGGTAGGGCAGGGATTGTCCTCCTGGGCTGGGCACTGGGGAGGCCACAGCTGGAATCCTGGGCTCAGCTTTGGGCTCCTGACTCCCAGAAGGACATGGAGGGGCTGGAGTGTGGCCAGAGAAGGGCAAAGAAGCTGGGGAAGGGTCTAGAGCACAAGGGTTGTGAGGAGCAGCTGAGGGAAGTGGGGTTGGTTAGGCTGGAGAAGAGGAGGCTCAGGGGAGACCTTCTGGCTCTCTGCAGCTCCCTGAGAGGAGGCTGGAGCCAGGTGAGGTTGGGCTCTTCTGCCAAAGCAGCAATAGGACAAGAGGAAATGACCTCAAGTTGTGCCAGGGGAGGTTTAGGTTGGATATTAGGAACAATTTCTTCCCTGAAAGAGTTGTCAAGCCTTGGCCAAGGCTTCCCAAGGCAGTGGTGGAGTCACCATCCCTGGAGGGGTTAAAAAGCCCTAGAGATGTGGTGCTGAGGGCCATGTTGACCTGGCAGTGCTGGCTTAACCGTTGGACTTGAGGATCTCAAGGTTCTTTTCCAACCTAAATAATGTGATGATTCTAAACCAGCCCCTAGCAAAGAGCTGCCTTAGCTGTGTCCTCAGATGAGCAGAGCCTCCCAACCAAGGTAACCACTTCGACTGCCTCCCACATGGTCCTGTTGGTATCAAGCTGGAGGGCTCAGAGCCAGGTGAGAGGTCCAGTTTAGCATCACTAACCCAGAAACCCTCCCTCAACAGGTGACCAGAGGAGAAGAGCATCCCAGACAAAGAATGGACCAGCAGGCAAAGTGTTAAGTGATGAACCTCGATGAAATCCATTGAGTAAGAGCAGGATGAAGGAGAAGAGATTGAAGTCCACCTGGACCTCTCCTTTAATCCCCCCCTCTTTGATTTTATGGGCTCTGAAATGTTGCCCATCTGCCCTGGGTGGACATTGCTCTTTTTTAATTGGAGCAGACAGAAGGTATTGACTAGCTATCAAAATTCATATCTATGCAACATTTCATCCCTGGTGGCCTCAGCAACTTTGCCACCACCTCTCCCTTCTTCCTCATCATCTCCATTGAAAGCCAACTGTCACCTCCATAAACTGCTCCTGATGGTGGTGGCTGGTGAAGGTGGGAGCTGGAGGGGAAGGGTGGGACCAAAACCTTTCAGATCCTGCTGGGAAACTTCATCAGGAGAGAAAGAAAACCACCTCCAAGTGCTTTTATTTAATCAGTTTAATAACCAGGAGATTTAATTAATTGATTGACTATTAAGGCTAATACCATTTTGATGATGTCACCTATCTTTTCTGCCATTGATTTTAAGTCAGGGTCTTCTTCTCCCCTTTTGGTTCTGGTTTGGGTGGTGGGGCTCCTTGATATTCAAATGCCATTGACTTTTCATTCTCTCTCCACCATAAGCCAGAGAAGCCACCAAAAAAAGGATGGAAATGAAAGTTCCATGAGGGGTGTGGAGGTGCTGGAGTGAGTCCTGAGAAGGGCCATGAGCAAGATCAGAGGACTGGAGCACCTCTGCTACAAGGACAAGCTGGGAATCCCACCTACCTCACAGGGAGACCAGACCCTCCCAGGTACTGCCTGCCTGGTGCTGGTCCTTCCTTTGCCATGGTCCTGGCATGGAGACCAGATCCTGCCTCCAGCCCTTAAACCTGATGCTAGTAGAGCTGGGAAAGCCCCTCCATTTCCCAAGTGTTTTGCATAGCTCTTGCTGGGCAGGATGCCCACCCACATCCCCACCCTAGCTCAACCATGCAGCATCTGTTGTCCCTGGAGGACCCTACCCCTGCTCTCCTGCCTGGTATGTGCCCATGGGGCCAACCTCACTGGTCCCACACTCACACACATGCATCCAGCATGTGTTTCCCCTTGCATCCCACACATGCTTTTGACATTCCTGCCCCCAGACACCACTTTGCAAGCCCTGGATGGAATCACAGACTCACAGAATCATTATGGTGGGAAAAGACCTCCGAGATCATCAAACCCAAGCAGCCACTCAACACTGCCATGCTCACCACTAAACCATGGCCCCAAGCACCACATCTACACATTTTCTCAACTCTTCCAGGGATGGTGACTCCACCACCTCCCTGGGCAGCATCTTCCAATGCTTGAGAACCTTCTTGGTGAAGAATGTTTTCCCAATATCCAACCTGAACCTCCCCTGCTGCAACTTGAAGCCATTTCCTCTTGTCCTATCAGATATTACCTGGGAGAAGAGACCCATCTCTACCTCATCCCAACCTCCTTTCAGGGACCACCTCCTGGAGATACAGGACTGCACCAAGGTGCAGACATCAGAGCAGCTGGAGTCCCCATCACCCTTCAACCCATCTACATGATCTGGACATGTGGGGCTGAGCATAGCCAGCTTCACCCATGTGCATGGTGAGGTTAGTCCAACCCCATCCTTCAGGTCCATCTCCTGGTGCAGTATTCAGTATCTAAGTGAGCTTAGATGGTACCTAGTGCTCTTCCACACCTCTGAGCATGGCTGAAATAGGTGGTAGGTGGTTAAGATGGTCCTGAATTTCTCCAAGTTGGTCCAGGAGTTCCAGATAACTTGATATCACCAGGAAAAAAATGCACTTTGAAGGAAAAACAAATGGAAAGTAGAGTGACCTTGAGGTATCCAAGTGTCTCCAAAAGTGCAGGAAAGGTTCAACAGGTCACATGCAAGAGGTCCTCTGGCCTTCTCCCAAGAAAGGCTCTTGTGCACTCCTTGCTGTGTGTCTTGCACAACCTTGGCAAGGCATTCAGAAAGCAATCACAGATATATTGGTCTCTCTGGATCTTGCCAAGATGTTCTCCAACTCATGGTTGGACCAGCAAGGAGCTCCTGCTAACATCCCTCTTGGGGTGGGCAAGTCCAGGCAACCACACTGTGCCATGTAAACAAGCCCAGCTTCCCATGGTCTCCATCATATGGTGCCAATGCCACCAGAAGGGTGGCCTTGGACATCAGAGGCCATGAATCTCACTGACCTTGTGGAAGAAAGACCATAGGAGGGATGTCTCGGGTAACAGCACTGGGTAACCACTCATCTGCTCCCAGGAAACTGATGTTCTCTGAGGTTTGGTTGGATGACCTGAGGAAGGCTGGACTGGAAGCCTCCTCAGTGACAACCTGCTCATCCAGAACATCAGCCACAACCTACGTTGCCACCATGAGCCATCAGAATAAACTTCCAGCACTGCTCCACACACCAGGATCCTTCCTTACCAACTTCCTAGCTTCTGCTTGTGAGACTCAGGCCTTGCTTTCTACCATGAAGTCTGCTAGGACTTTCACCCCTCTCTGCCCTACAGTCCTTCCTGAGAAGCAACAGCAAGCTGCTCTCAGCAAACTCAGGATCATGGGATGATCCAACTCATCAGGGAAAGGTTGGAGACAGAAAAAGATGCTCAGGACTTTTGTTTTCTCCTTCTCTGGATGGTTGAAGGTGACCAACTCCCTGGCTGAGAAGTCTCTTTCTAGCAGACATGGTCTTTGGTGGGGAGGGAAGACTGCATGATTTAGTGCCAAGGTGTCCCCAACTCTTTTGCCATCTGAAGTTTCAGGTGAAAGAAGGAAGGGAAAGGCAGGGTGGGGATGGGAACAGGGTGGGAGATGATGTCATTTTCCCACCCCCATGGGAACCTTGAATTATTAATCAGAAGAGAAAGCAACCCCTGCAACCCAAGCTGGGGAGGATCTGATTTCATCTCTCAACAGCTCTGGCGCTTGACTGCAGCCAAGCAGCCCTGCCTCCGGAAGGGAAGGTGTCTCCTAGGGACAGCCAGCAGCACAGGGCTGGAGGCACTGCACTGCTGGAGAGAGAACAACATGGGTTTGTGTCTCCACAACATTGTCACTGAGATCAGCTATGACCTCCAGCCACATCTGCAGCCCCTCTGGAGTGGTGGAAGGAGGAAGAGTTGTTCCCTGCTTGCCACCTACTGAGGTCCTGTGGCATGGGTGGGCTTTGTAGGAGACATCCTGTGCCACAAGGTCAGAAGAATGGTCTTTACCTAACCTAGAGGTTGCAGGGGGGTTAGAGCTAGATGATCTTTAAGGTCCCTTCCAACCTGGGACGTTCTATAACTGTGAAAGGCAATAGACCACCTAACCCAGAGAGGCTGTGGAGTCTCCTTGTGTGGAGAGATTGCCAAGGCAGCTGGAGGTGATCCTGGGCAAGCTGCTGGGGGTGACCTTGCTGGAGCAGGGGGTTGGGCTGGATGGCCCCCAGAGGTCCCTTCCAACCCCCACCATGGTGGGATTCTCTCAGTTTTTCATTCCAGAAGGATATTAAAACCATTGCAATCCTCAGGGAAAGTTGGAAAGCTGTTGAAAATCAGGGGGAAAACAACCAATCATCAAATCTTTGCAGTGAGAGCAGAGATCACCAGACCAGCCTCCAGATTTATACCACCTGTGAAGGCTAATTTGAAAGCACAGAGATGAGATTCTGTGTTTCAAGGCAAAGGAAGGGCTGAAATCATCAGTAACACACCCTACCCCTGACAGACCTTCATTACCTGCTTCCACCTTGAAGAGCCACTTTGCAAGGTGAGTTCCTGCAGATGTGATGGGTGTAGCAAAGGAAATGTTGGAGGAAATCCTCTTGCAGTAGACTCTTTCCTTTTTGCCATTCAATTAGTCTTCCAAGTCCCAAATTCAGCAGGCAGTTGGAGCACAGCTCTACCAAGGGGGTGACACTGATGCCTTCTCCATACTTAGATGCTCAGCTTTATTTCAAACAGCCCTGGAGCACTTTCTCTTTCTACTCCAACACTTTTCTCTGGCCCTTTCTCATCCTTTTTTAGCTCTATCTTTTGGAGCTTCTACTGAGTGAGCCAAAGCTGGCTGTAGAAAGTTGCATCTTCCACCACAGCAGGAACTTATGAGGGAGAAGATTCCTAATCTCCCTCATCACAAGCCTTATGAGGAGCAGCTGAGGGAACTGGGGTTGGTTAGAAAAGGAGGGTCAGTGGAGAACTCACTCTTCACATCCCCCTCAAAGGAGGCTGAAGCCAGGTAGGACTTGTTTTTCTCTCCCAAGGAGCTGATGTTAGGTTGACTATGGGGAGCAATGCCTTCATGGGAAGGGTTGTGAAAGCCTGGCCCAGGCTGCCCAGAGCAGTGATGGAGTCATCATCCTTGGAGGGGTTAAAAAGCTCTGGAGATGTGGTGGTGAGGGACATGGTGCAGTGGTGACCTAGCAGTGTTGGGTTAACAGTTAGACTTGATGATCTTGAAGGTCTCTTCCACCCAAAACGATTCCATAGCTCTGTGATCACAACAGACAAACAGAGCCTTGGAGATCATCTAAGCTTGCCATGAGATCTGGGGCAATAGCTGTCCCTTTGCTCCCACCAGCTCCTGCCTTTGTCATCCCCATCTACATCAGAGCAAGGGGCTGATCCTTGGTGAATTTGGGGTCCCACAGCAAGAAAAATCTCCATTAGCTCTTTTCTTTGCCTTCAAGGGTGTATTCAGGGCATGACCTCTGAGTGTGTGTGTCCCCAGGTGGGCACATGTAGGTACAGAGAGGCAGAGATACCTGGAGGTGTCTGCATAACTAGACACCCATGTGCATTTCTCCCTGTGTGAACACCTAATGCTTATTTCAACTGGGTCCTGAAGCCCAGCTGAGACCTCCTATGGTTCCTACCACGGATGGTTACTCAGGAAGGCTGAGGCAAGCACTAGCATTCCTAGGAGACCTCTGTCTCTCTCTGCCTCATCAGCAAAGTGGCTTTCCCCAGGGGGTTTGAGGATGCAGGAGGGAGCTGCTCGCTCAGCAGCTGTGCTACACTGAGTGTTTCCTCATGGAGAACTCCCAATGGGGTCGAAGGGGCAGAATCTGCTTCTGGAGGGGAGAGATTTGGGGAAGATAAACCTTTTCCCCTTGGCTTATACCTGTTCAGCTTTAAATCAGTATCTTGTCTTTCAGAGTAGTCTTCATCCAAGAGAAAATCTGTCCTGGATGTTGAAGGTACTTGTGGAGGACACTAGGAATGTTTTTCTACCTCTGATGGGCTGGAAGCCCTGGAGAGAAGTCAGCATATTGCTTATCAATTGTGTTTTCTTCCTTCTAACATCCACAGCAAGGTGCCAGGTCAGACTCAAAGAGGTAGAGCCAATATTGAGGAAGCCTCAGCTTTCCCTGGATAAGAAGCCCTGGAATGTTCCTGATGGTTTGGTAGAAAAGGAATTGATTAGATGGTCACATCCAGAGGGTACTGGTCAAGGGTTCAATGTCCAGATGAAGATCAGTGGCAAGTGGTGTCCCTGAGGCTGTGCTGTGAGGCCAGGCTGAGAGAGTTGGGGTTGTTCAGCCTGGAGAAGAGGAGGCTCCATGGAGACCTTCTGGTGGCCTTTCAATGCTTAAAGGTGCCTAGAAGAAAGATAGGAGCAGACTCTTTAGCAGGGCCTGTTGGGACAGGCCAAGAGGTGATGGTTTGAAACTTAAAGAGGAGATTTAGGCTAGAGAGAAGGAAGAAATATTCTACACTGAGATGGTGAGAGCCTGGCCCAGGTTGCCCAGAGAGGTGGGAGATGTCCCATCCCTGGAACCATCCCAGGTCAGGTTGGACCTTGGCACTCTGAGGAACCTGATCTAGTGAAAGATTCCTTGCTCACTGCAGGGGGGTTGGACTAGATGACCTTCAAAGGTCCCTTCCAACCCAAACCATTCCATGATTTGATGATTCTGTAGTCAGAAGACATCTGTAGGTGTCTTGTCCTCCAGCCAGTGCCTGAAGTGGTTTACTCAGTAGCATTGGGCAATGTCCTCTGAGGACACCCAAAATGGAATGGACTCCTTTCCACAACCTGCAGGATGAACATGTTTCACACTAGGCATTCCCAATGTTGACCTAGGACTTCTCTGTGGTGCAGAAATGCCTACTGACCTGGCCATCTTCTTCCTCTAGAGCTGACTGTGACCACTGGACCACATCCTATGATGGGCTGAGGCTGAAGGAAGGACCTTATCAGGGAGTGTCCAGGCCATGCCTCTGATTTCTTCCTGACCTGGTTGATGTCTTCTCACACTTCCATGCATCTTCTCCTCCTGCACTCCATAAAACTCCATGTGAAATGTCTCCTCTTGATTGAGATGCTCTGGTTTATTTGGGCTGCAAAACCCACTTAAACCTTTTTAATTTGTTCTTGTTTGGAGGTGGGTGTAATTTTGGTTGTGTTTTATGGGTGCCCCAGTTCATTTTACTTCCTGTAAATCCTCCCTTTAGTTACTAAGGCTTCTGGGAAGTTGTAAATTCTCCCTCCTCTCTCCTCTATGGAGTTTATGTTGTTTTACAGTTTCATTAATAGGTTCTCTCCCAGCTAGGTTGATGAAAGTTATTGACCTAATCATAACCTATTCATTATGACAGTAAATCCCCACTCCTTGGAAATGTTTTACTGAGCAAATGTTACTTGGAATATCTGCAGGTTCAACTGGAGATCCCAGAACTTTAAATCTCCTCTTCACTGCCCTAGTTGTGGAGCCATGAGTCCTCCTTAGGAGAAGCTTGTGCTGTCCTGCCAGCTGAGGGCAGAGGGTGACACATGGTGAAGCTCCTTTATCTCTGCTCTTGCCTGATATGTTGAGCACTGAGGAAAAGGCTGGTGGATGCTGGGCTGCAAGTGGCATGGAGGATTGTGGGGGTACCCAACCTCATGCAAAAACAAGAGGAGAGGAGAGAAGAACTGGTTTTGATTCAGGGAGGTTGGAGCCAGGTGGGGGCTGGTCTCTTCTCCCAGGTTGCCAGTGACAGGACAAAAGGAAATGGCCTCAGGTTTCACCAGGAGAGGTTAAGATTGGAGATCAGGAAAGATTTCTTCCCTGAAAGAGTTGTCAGGCATTGGCCCAGGCTGCCCAGGGCAGTGCTGGAGTCACCATCCCTGGTTTAAAAAACACCTAGTGTTCCTTAGGTTTAGTGGCATGGTGTTGCTAGGTTGATGGTTAGCCTTGATGACCTTAGAGGTCTCTTCCAACCTTGAATGATGCTGTGACTCCAGTTGCTCCAGGAATGGACCAAGTCTCCACTCCTCTGCCCACTGCACAAGTCACTTCCTTGTTGAAACACACCTTCCAGATGTGAACCTTTACCCAGGAGAATTCATCCCCAACCCTTTGCAAGCTCCTCCAGTGGCTGATGATCCTCTCTCATGTAATGGCACTTTTAAAGGCTCCTTAACTGGACAAGACTGATTTCCCATAGCCCCCTGCTGATTTGCATCATGTCCTTGGAGTTCCTGATGAATCAAGTCCCTCTGAGATGTTCCCTCACTATGTCCAGAATCAATGACAAGCAACAATGATCCAAGTGGTTCTCTTTAGACTTTTGCCATGTGCTTAGGAGGACATTAGTTTCCTTCTGGTCTCCTAAACTTACCCAACCCTCCAAGGCATCTTGAGCACCAGCAGTAACCACTCCTTGGCCACCTCCAACACATCCCTTGGGATGTAGTTCAGAGGTGTTTTCAGAGAGCTGAGTGTCCTCCAGAGGAGCTATTTGGTATGTTCCACAGTGAAGGCTGGCCTCTAAAGCATCCCTTCACTTTAATCAGCCACAAAAAACTCCTTTTTAACTCCTCCCCCCCCAAAAAACAGAACAAATATCTCCTGAGAAACGCCTGCTGTGCACATTTCCCTTCCAAGGAGGAATCAATACTGTGGTTATTATAGCTCCTTCTGTTCCCAAACTATTTCAACTCTTTGCTGCCCTCAGCTCTACTGCCCAGAGATGTCTCCTGTCTTTTTTTTTTTTGCTCATCTTACTGATTTTCCACATTTCCAGGTCAAAATCCAACGTCCTCTCATCTTTCTTTTGCTTCACTTCAGGTGTCTCTTGCCACTTTCCCTTTTTGCCTCCAAGCCAAGCCAGTTTTTCATGTTGGTGTCACTCATGTTGGAGGAATTATTGCTTTGGAGGCACTTTGTTAGGTTCTCATCACCACCCTCTGTCATCAGTCACATTTTTGCCTTCCATGGCTTTTTCTTTACCACCTGAATTGTCTTCTAGGAGTTCTTTAGGTTTCCATCAACCTGACCCTTGTCAAATAATCATGGGATCATTGAATCCTAGGCTGGTTTGGATTGGAAAGAAACTTCAAGGTCATCTAGTTCAAGCCTTCTGCCATGGGCAAGGACACCTTCCACTAGATCAGGTTGATGAAAGCTTCATTCCAAATGGCCTTGAACACTTCCAGGGGTGGAGTAGCCACAATTCCTCTGAGAAACCTCTCCCAGTGTCTCACCAGCCTCAGAGTGAAGAATTTCTTCCCTGTGTCTAATCCAAATCTCCCTTCTTTAGTTTAAAATCCTCACCCCTTGTCCTATCACTGCATGTCCTTGTAGGAGGTCTTCAGCTTTCTTATAGACCCCTTTTGGATACCAAGAGGCTGTAAGAAGGTCTCCCTGGAGCCTTCTCTTCTCCAACCTCAACAACCCCAACTCTCTCAGCCTGGCCTCACAGCACAGAGCTTCCAGCCCTCAGATCATGTCTGTGGCCTCCTCTGGCCCTGCTCCACCAGCTCCCTGTCTCTGCTGTGCTGAGGACTCCAGAGCTGGCCAAGGTCTTCCCAGAGCAGAGCAGAGGCACAATCCCCTCCCTGCCCTGCTGGCCATGCTGCTGGGGATGCAGCCCAGGATGTGATTGTCCTTCTAGGCTGAGTGCACATTCCCACCTCATGTCCAGCACCACCCATTCCAAAGGCAATGGATGAACTGTTCTGAGCTCATTTTGTTTTAACCTGATAGATCCAAACCAGGATGGGCCTGTTTTTAGGTCTGGTATAGATGAGACCTTTTGGATGAAAAGGAATTTTTCCACCTATTTCTGCATCAGGCTTCCACTGAACATTTAGGAACTCAGCCCCAGGTTAATTTTCAGGTTGAGTTTTCTCCAAGGCAAAGCTTTTTCAGCTCCCATTGGCCACCTACCATCATCTTTGCCTTTCCTCCTCTCCCAGCTGGTCCAAAGATAAAAAAAACCAAAATACAAAAGATTCTATGACCACTTGGGTTTGATTTGGTTTTTTTCCCCCTACCCTGGTGCCTGTTATTTATACTTCCAGGCCTTTCCACTGCTTCTCCCCTCGAATCTGCCAAGCTTGCAGTAATTTGAGATCCACACTCAAAGTAACTGAGTCGCCACTAAGGTGGCAAAGACTCTGCATGGCCAGGGACAGCTGTGCTTGGAGGTGACCCTCAACCCTCAGCTGATGCATTTCATCTAGGGGATGCCAGCAGATCTAGGAGGCTTTTCTTTACTTCTTCAGGTCCTATTTGGTTTTTTGGTTCCCTCCAGATCATCCTGGAATTCTCTCTGGCAGGTGAATTTGGCAGTTCAGTGCAGCATGATGGTTGTCCATGAGGATGAGGTCTCATAGAGGGGAAGTAGATGCTTCCCTTTGTAGTCAGCATCCTGGAGGTCAACAGATCCATCCTGGAGGCAGGACACCTATGGGTCTTTTATTCAAATGTGGACTGAAATGGGCAGGAGAACATGAGGGAACACAGACCCTCCTCAACTGGTGCTGTCTGATCAGGGTACTCACCTGAGTAGCCCCTGAGTATCCTCTGAGTACCTGAAGCTTAAACCCCACCAGAGTGGTTCAGGAGTGGCAGCCAAGTGAAGTGACTGGTGGAAAAGAATCAGAGAATCCTCAAATGATTGTGGTTGGAAGAGACTTTTGAGATCATCAAGTCCTGCTCTTAACCCAAGCACAGCCAGGTCACCATTAAACCATGTCCCTCAGCACCACATCTCCATGTTTTTTCAGTCTCTCCAGGGATGGTCACACCACCACTGCCCTGGGCAGCCTTCTCCATGGCTTCACAACCCTTTCCACAAAGAAATTGTCCTTAATATCCCACCTAAACCTCCCCTGGCAGAACTTGAAGCCATTTCCTCTTGTCCTGTCCCTTGTTCCTTGGAGAAGACCCCAACCCCCACCTCACTCCAACATGCTTTTGGGTAGCTTTAGAGAGTGATAAGGTCTCAAGAAGATGGAAGGAGATCTGAGGTCTCTATGTTGGTCCTTCATCAACAGTTTCCCACTGATTCATCTCATTAGGGGTTGGAAGGGACCTCTGGAGATCATCTAGTCCAAAATCTCTCTTGCTTTGAGGTCTATGAACTGTTTGGAGTCTTCATGTCACTTCTGCCACTGCTCAGCTTCACTGACTGAAAATCCCACCAACTTGCAGAAGACCATTGTAGAAGAACATGTGAGGTTCTCCCACCAAGACCAACGCTTGGAGACTTGGAAAACACAGTGAGAAGGGCAAAGAGGGGGCAGAGCTACAGCAGAGAGACTTGTCACCTCAGTTGGCCAACAGAGATGATTTCTCCAGTAGGATAAATGTCTTCTCAGATCTGTCTGTTGGGGTTTGTGTTCTTCCTACAGATGTACCTGACCAGGTGACAATCCAGGTCATCTTGACCTTCCATCCTTTCCCAACAACCCATGGACCTGCTCTTCCTTGCTGTGAGGGTGACCTGGAAGAGAACCAGAGCCACTTCAGATCCAACTGCAAAAGGAACCACAGCAGTGCAGGAAAGTGTTGGTGTTAGCCATGGGTGAAGTTGGATGCCAGAATAAAGTGATTCAGGATTGGCTGGAAGTGTGTTTAGCACTCAGGCTTTTAATTGGTCAGCTTTTACCCATAAAAATGAATTATGACCCATGTAAAATCATCATTGCCCATGTAAAAGTAAATTATTGTGCATATAAAAACTTTACTGCACATCTAAAAGTAAATTATTGGGCATGGGAGATAGATTTCTACATATTTTATTTATATTTTTCTTGTACCTCCTGGTCATTATTTTCATAATATTTTTAATATCTCATTTTGAAGATGCTGAAGTTACACAGAAGATCCTTTCCCTTTCTGCTTTAGCAGCTTTAAAGCAGATTCACAGCTGCTCTTAGAAGAGAAGTGACCAAACTCTGCTTGGACTTGAACATCTCTCTTATGGAGAGAGTCATCTTTACCAGCACCAGGCTTACATGGGCTGGAGCAGTTGGACACAGAAGCAGCAAGTCACACTCCTCCAGAAGAGCACTTCACATGCAAAATTTTGATGACCACAGGTGAATTCCTGGTAATTACAGCTATTAATTAGGATCCCCAAAGTGCCTGCCAAAGTCCTGCTGCAGGCTGATAGCCATGTGCCTTGAGGTCCCTGCCACGGCCAGAGCTTGGCTTGCTGCTCCTAGATTTATGGCTAAGATCTTTCCCCTCTCTCTTGCATGAGTTTAAAAGCTTTGGCCTCAAGGGCAGGCCAAGCTCCTGTCACATTTTGCATTGCTGTAGCAGCACAAAACATCTCCTAGGCTCAGTAGAGCTAGTCCTGGTGAACCTCTGTGTCCCCTCCTTATGGCAGCTGGGTGTAGGAAGGAGCAGGCAGATATGGTGGGGAAAAAGCTGGACAGGAGGTGGGAATGTGAGCTCCCAGCCCAGGAGGACAATCACATCCTGGGCTCGTGACCAGCAGGGCAGGGAGGGGATTGTGCCTCTGCTCTGCTCTGCTCTGGGGAGAGCTCAGCTGCAGGGCTGGGGCCAGCTCTGGAGTCCTCAGCACAGCAGAGACAGGGAGCTGGTGGAGCAGGGTCAGAGGAGGCCACAGACATGATCTGAGGGCTGGAAGCTCTGTGCTGTGAGGCCAAGCTGAGAGAGTTGGGGGTGTTGAGGCTGGAGAAGAGAAGGCTCCAGGGAGAGCTTCTGGTGGCCTTTCAGTATTTAAGAAGCAATAAAAAAGCTGGGGACAAACTTTCTATCAGGTCCTGTTGTGACAGGCCAAAAGGTGATGGTTTGAAACTGAAAGAGGAGATATTTAGCCTAGATCTAAGGAAGATATCTTTTCACACTGAGGTTGGTGAAACACTAGCCCAGGCTGCCCAGAGGGGACCCTAGAGGTAAAATCTGCAGGGACACCTTCCATTGCCAAGGCTGGGTGGTGAAAACATCTGCAAAACAACTGAGCAACCTCACTCAGAGGCCTGGTAAAGAAGTTCCAGTTGGATGTTGATGTTGAAATTGTCTGGGACAGTACCAAGTCCTGGCTGTGCATAAGTAAAACTGCAGAGCTGTGCTCTGAAGCATGCATCTCAGGTCCATGGTGGCTATCAAAGACCTCACATCCACATGGAATCATAGAGTTATAGAATGGGTTGGAAGGGACCTCTAAAGGTCATCTAGTCCAACCTTCTGCAGTCAGCAGGGACATCTGTAACTAGGGCAGGGCTGCTTAGAGCCCCTGAGCTGGGATGGTTCCAGGGCTGGGACATCTCCCACCTCTCTGGGTGACCTGGGACAGGCTCTCACCACCTTCATTGCAAAGACTTTTCAGAAGCCTGATGCTATGCAGCCATGACATCATTTGCAGCTATCATGCAAGGTTATCACAGGGAGACATCACTGCCAGAAAGACTAGGAGCTGATCTGCTGCTGTGGCCCAGGGTGATCTTGCTGTTCTGATGCTGCTCATTCCCAGGAGATAATTTGGGATGTTTGTTCAGACCTGACATCTTATGGTGTCAGCAAACTGGGATGAATCCTCATCATTTCCTGAAGGTCTTAGAGTGTTAGGCTCCCATGATAGAAAGATGTTTGAATCTGTTCCCTTATCTGGGTCTTTGCAATTATTGAACAACCTGTCTGCAATGGGAGCTGCTTTGTCTGGTGGCTGAGGTTGTCATGACTCAGTTTAAAGGGACCTAAAAGAAAGATGGGGTCAGACTGGAGAAGAGAAGGCTCCAGGGAGACCTTCTGGTGACCTTGCAGTACTTAAAGGGACCTAAATGGAAGATAGGGACTGACTTTTTATCAGGTCCTGTTGGGACAGGACAAGGGGTGAGGGTTTGAAACTAAATAAGGAGACTTAGACTAGAGAGAAGGAAGAACTTTGTTATGCTGAGAGAGTAGAGAGCCTGGCCCAGGTAACCCAGAGAGGTGGGAGATGTCCCATCCCTGGGACCATCCCAGCTCAGGTTGGACCTTGGGGCTCTGAGCCACTTGAACTAGTTGGAGATATCTTTGCTAACTGCATGGAAGTTGGTCTAGATGACCTCTGAATGTTCTTCCAACCCAGCCATTTGATGAATCTCTGACACCTCAATGGAGCATCCCATCAAAGTGGAGACAATAGCCCTTTTCCTCTCTTCACCCACTGCTTCCTCACCCATAAATCCCAGGGCACCTCAAGAACCTATATTCTAGATCTGATTACTTCAGCAAAGAGTCTCTAGAGAGCAGGGGATACACATTCCATCCATGAAGCCTTTGGCACTGCAGATGAATCATCTCCAATGCTACAAACCAGCACCATCGAATTTCTCCTGTCATGCTCTCTCCCTTTGCTCCCTTCTTGCCTTGGCCATGTTGAAGACAAAGAGCCCTCTCCTCTCCTCCTTCTCCTCTCCTTTCCTCCTTCTCCTTCTCCTCTCCTCCTTCTCCTTCGCCTCTCCTCCTCTCCTCTCCTCCTTCTCTTCTCTTCCTCTCC
>VWZX01008168.1:326271-378441 GCA_013399015.1 Galbula dea
CTCTTCTCCTCCTCTTCTCCTCCTTGCCTCTCCTTCTCCCTCCCTCCTTCTCCCTCCTTCCCCCTCCCCCTTTACTCCTTATCTGAGGAAATCATCCCATTTATGGCTAATTAAAATGAAATGCAATTTAGTTCTCTTTCTGCTTTCAGTCCATCACTTCCCTGGCCAGTCCTGGAGGATCTCCTAACCTAATCACCAGCTGGCAGTAACTTCATTAGTGCTGCCAGCAATCCCTTTGCTTTCTGCTGTGTGTGGCTTCCAGAAATCCTGGCTGACAGCTCTCCCTGGGAATTACTGGAGGCAAGAACTTCCTCAAGTTTTTCTCTTTTATTTCTGATTTATGCCTGGGCAGCAGCTTTACTCCCTCCAGGTGATGGGATCCTCACTGCTTGGCTGGGTGCTTGCCACCCAAAAGTTATCTCCAGCTCCCAGTCAGACAATCCCAGCATGGTAGAGGGTTAGAAGGGTTGGGGATCATCCAGTCCAACTCCCCCTGCTCCAGCAGGGTCACCCCCAGCAGCTTGCCCAGCAACACCTCCAGCTGCCTTGGCAATCTTTCCACACAAGGAGACTCCACAGCCTCTCTGGGCAGCCTGGGCCAGGGCTCCAACAGCCTCACGCCAAACAAGCTTCTCCTCCTGCTCAGCTGGAGCCTCCTGGCTTCCAGTTTGTGCCTGTTGCCTCTTGTCCTGGAGCAGGTCAAGGTGGAGGAGAAGAGGTTGAGATGCAACAGTCACAAGCACACGTTGCCACATCACCTTGGGTCCTGTAGAGCTGAGCAGAACAATGGCCAGGGAAATGGTCAGAGAGGCAACTCTACATCGCCCTGGAGATGATGCAGCTCAGCCCAAGGAATGACCATGAGCATCAGGGGAGAGAAGCCCCAGTACTACCACACCCACCAACCCTCTGCAGCCATCCCAACACTTGCTTGCATTCCCTTCTGGATCAGCCAAAACACTGAGGAAAAACCACCCAGGTGGACACTTTCCTTCCCTGTCTCCCTTGTCCTACCTCAGGATCTACTCTCTTTAAGCCCTGCTTGACACATTTGTCCTCCAAACCTCCAGCAGTGGTGATACCACCCTTCCTCCCCCCATTCTTCCCAGCAATTAATCCCAGCCCTTCTCTATCCCCACAGCTCTAAAGCTCCTTTGCTGGCCTTTAAGCTCCTTATTACTTGTCCTATCCACAGGGAAACCTGTCCCTCCCCTTCTTGCAGAAGCCTTTTACATAAAGGCAGGCTCTCACCCATCTCCCTTCAGCCTCTGGGCTAAACCAATCTCCCCAACCCTTCCTTGGAGGCCAGAGTTTCTTGGCTTTTGAGGAGGTTTGCTGCAGAATCCCAAGCTCCTACAGAAGATGCCTCCTTAGCTGCTCACCAGCTTCTTGCCAAAGCCCCAAGAGAGGCCTCTGAAGCCATGCTCCTCCAGCCTCACCTCCTCAGCTGCATTTCCCCCCTTTCTTCAGCTTAGATGCCCAAGTTGTAGAGGTCCATGGGGTGTTGTGGGTGGTTGGTCATTAGCAGAAGACATTTCAGCTACCCCCAGACCTGAGGACTTGCTGAGCTGCACTGTGGAGAACCCATGTCCTGTTTTACCCTCTCATACCTGTTTTTGCATGGTCCTCTCTGTCTCCCTGGCACTGCTGAGCATCTCCATGGTCTTCTTTTGGTAGGTCTTCAGATTCTCTTCACCAAGGGCTAGGTACAGAGGCAGAGTGACCAGAGATGCTCAGGGGGTGTGAGGGGCACAGGGGGGATCTGACACCCTTCTGGGATAGGGTCACCCATGGGAGGTGAAACACCCATGCCAGAAGCAGGTGTCTGAGGGTGCAACCAGTCCATGGCATTGCCACAGCAGCCAGACTTGACCCCCAGGGATGAGGTTTTTGCCCCTCAATTCAAAGATCTGACGTCCCCTAGTTTCACTAGGGACAAGAAAAAGAAACTAGAGAAGGTTGTGATCTGAGAAAGAGCTGGTTCTCCTCACTCCCCCTCCCAATATCTGGGGCATATCACAGAAAGCATTCCTAAAAGGTGGAATAGGCTCCCAATTACAAGCAGTCAAGGAACACCAGAAAAGATCTCTCTGGACTTCTCCCAGACTGCTTTGGAGGAGTTATTTATTTATTTCTTAAGTGCTTAGTCAATATTACAAGGGAGGATTGTGTCAGGGTGAGAAACTGAACCCAGATGTGAAGCTCTTGAGCTAATTCCCTAAATCCTCAGCCAGGCTCAAAACACAAACAGGCACATGGACTCCTGCCTGTGGACACATGAGTGTATGCAGATATATCAGCAGAGGTTGGGGATGAAAGGATGGAGAGCAGCTCTGTGGAGATGGACTTGGGGGTGCTGGTGGGTGAGAAGCTGGAGATGAGGTGGCAGTGTGAGCTTACAGCCCAGGAGGACAATCACATCCTGGGCTCAGCCCCAGCAGTGTGGCCAGCAGGGCAGGGAGGGGATTGTGCCTCTGCTCTGCTCTGCTCTGCTCTGGGGAGAGCTCAGCTGCAGGGCTGGGGCCAGCTCTGGAGTCCTCAGCACAGCAGAGACAGGGAGCTGGTGGAGCAGGGTCAGAGGAGGCCACAGACATGATCTGAGGGCTGGAAGCTCTGTGCTGTGAGGCCAAGCTGAGAGAGTTGGGGGTGTTGAGGCTGGAGAAGAGAAGGCTCCAGGGAGACCTTCTGGTGACCTTTCAGCACTTAAAGGGACCTAAATGGAAGATAGGGACAGACTTTTTATCAGGTCCTGTTGGGACAAGACAAGAGGCAATGGCTTGAAACTAAATGAGGAGACTTAGACTAGAGAGAAGGAAGAACTTTGTTATGCTGAGAGTAGAGAGACCCTGGCCCAGGTTGCCCAGAGAGGTGGGAATGTCCCATCCCTGGGACCATTCCAGGTCAGGTTGGACCTTGGAGCTCTGATCAACCTGATCTAGTTGGAGATGTCCCTGTTGATTGCAGAGGGGTTGAGCTAGATGACCTGTAAAGATCCCTTCCAACCCAAACCATTCCCTGATTCTCTATTGCCATGATTCTCTATTTCTTCTTCCAAAGTCAAGCTCTCCAACATTTAGCTCAGACTTAGACTTGAAGTCAAAACTTCTCTGAGTTATCTTGTTTCCCACACCTGCCTGTACCTAACACATGCTCCAGGAGATCTGGGGAGGCATCAGGCTGGAGGATCTGTTACTTCACAAAGGCAGGAAGCAGAAAGATCCCCAGGAAGCCTCATTAACACAAGAAGCTTAGCAATAAATAAAGAATTAAATATAAATCCAAATGCAAGCAGGAATGTCTGGAGAGTTCAGGAGGTCTGCTCAAAGCTAAACATGCTCCTGCCTTTCCTAGAGTCACCCAAAGACCATCTGAAACATGGGCAGAAGTCAAGTGTATGAGAAATAGAAACAAAAGAGAAGGCAGGAAGAGGTGAGGGAGACTCAGTAGATGGTGCTCTTCCCTCTGAATCCACACAGACCCTGAAGAAAGGGTGGTGGTTGATGTCCAGGTAGAAAACCAGCTCAAGACCTACCTCCTGGTCCTGACTCCTGGCCCTGGTGGTTGATCTCCCACCTCAGCAACTGCTGTGCTCCACCTTCCTTGCAGCTGCATTTGGGGAGCTGGTGGTTGGAAGACACAACAACCAGCTTCTGGCTGCTGCCTAACCCCTCCAAAATCCACCCAAACCCTAAAGACAATCAATGTCAGCAAGTGGCTTGAGCCAAGGGTTGAGATCCCAAGAAGAATTCAACCCTTGACCTTTTTTCCAACCCAGCTGATCCTTTATCTCACCCAGGGCATCTCCAGCACAAGCCAGGTCAAAACCCTCACAGGGATGGGAGGTGTTGATTAATCTGAGTGGTGCAAGAGAAAGGACTTGAGGAACATCAGCCTTAGAGCTGCCCAACCCCCCTGCTGAAAGGGGGGTGGCAAGTGAGAGCCCAATTGATCCAGGAAGACACAGAGCCATCTATCAGCAGCAACCTCTCCCATGACTTTCCCTGATGGATTCTCCTCCAATGAGCTGATCTGAAAGTGATAAAGGGAAAGACCAGAGCATTTTCAACACTCCACTAACTCCAAAACCGAGCTCAATAATCCTGCAGATTGATGGCACCTAAAGAGCAAGGAGGGAGAAGCAGCCAGGCTAGGCAGGGAGTTTATTTAATACTCAACAGCATTAACTGAGCATACATTTATCTGGGTAAATGAGGGAGCAGGACAGGTAGGAAAAGGTTCTCCTGGCAGAAAGCATCTGGGACTTGCAAGGGAGGTCCTGGTGAGTCAGCTTGTCCCCAGACATGGTTCAGGTCTAGGGTAGGAAACCAGAGTTTGTCTGCAGAAATGATTACAGATTGGTTTAGGCTCTATTCTAGGTTGCCCAGAATGATGGTGGATGTCCCATCCTGGAGAGATTCCAGGTCAGGTTGGATCTTGGGGGGGGGCTCTGAGCAACCTGATCTGCTCCTAGGTGTCTCTGTTTGCAGCAGTGAGGGTGGATTTGATGACCTCTAAAGGTCACTTCCAGCTCTAACCTTTCTAGGAGTCTATGATTCTAGGTTGGAGAAGACCTTTAAGATCATCAAGTCCAACCACAAACCCAACACTGCTAAGTCCACCATTAACCATGCCACTAAGCACCACACTGACCCATCTTCTGACCACCTCCAGGGAGGTATATGCAAGGAAGAGCTTCCCCACCCTTCACTTTTCTCCCCTTCTTCCTCCTTTTCCAGGCCCTTTTGGGTAATGATATGGGCACCTCAGAAACCTTCAGTCTCAACAGCCAAGCCCTGGACAGTGCTGGAACCTTGCTTCCTTCTCCTCCTGGCTGTGAGACATTTCCATTTCCATTGCCTTCAGGTTGCTATCCTCCTCATGGTTTCTCCAAGACCAGACATCCTGGAGAAGAGGTTTTCTGTCCACATCATGGAATCATCTAGATTGGAAAAGACCTTTAAGATCTTGGTTGGCTATCAGGGAAAGGTTCTTCCCCCAGAGGGTGGTGGAGCTCTGGAACAGGCTCCCCAGGGAAGCAGTCACACTATCAGACCTGACAGGATTCCAGAAGCATCTGGACAACACCTTCAGGCACATGGTGTGATCTTTGGGGTTGTCCTGTGCAGAGACAGGAGTTGGACTCCATGACCCTGCTGGGTTCCTTCCAACTCAGGATGTTCTGTGATTCCCCTCAGTGGAAACCCATTGTCTCAGTGGAAACCCTTCAGCCAGGGCAAGGAGACCTCCTACTGCTCTTCAAGAACCTCACAAGCCCCTGGAGTACAATATACAAGTCCCAGCTGCCATCCTCACCCTCCAGCTCCTCCAAAGCTGCATCTCTCCACTCCCATCCTCATCATCAAGACCTGAAGCCAGCAGGGATTTCGATCTCAGGAGGCAGCTATTGTGCTGTAATTAAACAGCCATTGATTGCAAACAGACTTCTTTTGTGTTGGGGATTAATGAGAGGCAAGAAGATAAATTTGGTCACCACTAATTAACCCCAATTACAGTAGCAATAAATTAAGGAGCCTAGCAAGCTACGTGGCATCTACCAGCACTGTCTGAACCATGGGGAGGGCTCCCTTGGTTTCTTCTGGGGGGCTTTCAGAAGTGAAATGAACCCAGAGAAGGGCTGTGGGGTCTGGTAGATCCCCTGGGATGGGACAAAGAGGCAGCAGTTGGGATTCTGGCCATGCAAGGAGCATGAGGATGCTGTCATGAGACAAGGAAGCTTGGTTGAACCTTTTTGATCCCTGACCCCCCCCAAGTGAGAACCAATGCCTTCACCAAAAGCTTTGGTTTCCCATGCTGGTTGACTAGGGACAGGCTTGGTGGGATGGGGAAGCTTCATCTTCTCAGTCCAGGCACTGTTGCCTGCTGCCAGCAGTATGTTATCCCCCTGGATCCTAGGGGAGAAGTCCATGTGTAGCTGGGCATGGAGTGAGGTCAATCCCCTGCTAGATCCTCCAGCAGGGGAGAATACCAAGGTGGAGAAGGTTGGAATGACAAAGATTTCCTTCAGCTCATGGGGTTGAACCTCTATGCCCCAGCACATGGCATCATTCCCCAAGCAGAGGATGAGTTATTTCCACCCTGCTGCTTCTCCTCTGGTTTTTGAGACTCCAGAATTCCTCCTGCCTGGTGCCCAAAAGCATTTCCAAAGCCTTTCTGCCTTTTCACCTCAGCTGTTCTCACAGCTGAAGAGCTTTGAGGCTGGGCCATTGACCCCTGCACCGACAAAGCATTGAAGCAGAGCTTTAAGGATTTCTCAGGACCTGAGGCCTTCCAAGCTTTTCTTGGCATGAAAGCCAAAAGGATTCATGCCCCAGTCCAAGGAAGAGCAAGTCCTGTTTGCCTAGGTGCAACCTTCCCCATTCTACACCACAGCTGAGGTCACCACAGGAGCTTTGGGGCATGGAGAGGTCCTTGTGCTCTTGGAAAAGGGTGGGGAAGGCTGCACAAGAAATCTCTGCTGTGACCCAGCCCCCTTCTGGACAGCTTCTAGCAGCCTCCAGAGAAGAAGTTGATGCCTAAATCTCAACCTAACACCTGTAGCATTGTCCCTGGCAGAGCTGTGGCAAGCACAGATAGTCCCTGCTTGGAGATTTAGGTCAGGTTTAATATCATAAGATCATAGAAAGTTTGGGAGTTGGAAGGGACCCTTAAAGGTCATCTAGTCCAAAGTCCTTGCAGTCAGCAGGGACATCTCCAACTAGATCAGGTTGCTTAGAGCCCCAAGGTCCAACCTGACCTGGAATGGTTTCAGGGATGGGACATCTCCCACCTCTCTGGGCAACCTGGGCCAGGCTCTCACCACCTTCAGTGTAAAAACACTTTATATCTTGTCTAAACCTTGTTTAGATGAGACCCCAGCTCCATCTCAGCTGAGGATGTAAGGTGACAATGTCCTTGTCCCCATCAACCTCTCCACTCCTACATCTTCTGTGTGCATCTGAGACCTGCTGTCTGGGGTTGCTAACCTGGTCTTCCTCACTGGGAGGAAGAGCAAAGGCTTGAGTCACAGCCTCTATCTCCAAGCAGCTCCTCACATCTCACCTTCTCCTTCTGTTCTCACATCTCACCTTCTCCTAGGGTTCTCACATCTCACCTTCTCCTAGGGTTCTCCCCACATCTCATCTTCTCCTAGGGTTTCCCTCACATCTCACCTTCTCCTCTGGCTCTCCCCACCTGGAGGCCAAGAGAACCTCTAGAGAGGGGTCAGAAGGTGCCAGCACTCAGAGGCCAGGGCAGATCTCCATGGCTAATGCTATAATCCTCCTTTCTTTCAGGCAGCAGGAAAAACCCCATCCAGCAGGATCCCTGGGCAGACAGGGTGTCAAAAGCTGTGGCAGCTCCAAAGCAAACACTCCCACATCTTCATTCCTTCCACCCTATTGGCCATTGATTTCAGATAAATATCCATCCGGGCCCTGACAGGGCTCAATTCTCCTAATTATAGCTCTATTGACATGTGATCTTTAGCTGCTCAGCTTGTCAGGAGCCATCTATCAGGCAGACAGATTTCTTTGGCTCAGGAGGAAATGAGAAGGGAAAGGGGGGTGGGGGGAGAAAGGAGGAGCAAGGGAATGAGGAGGGGGTGGGAAATGGCTCTGTTAATGTGTCCAAGAGATCTTCTGGCCCCAACTCCAGTTTATGAACAAGTATTGTGAGGAGGACCCCAAAGATCAGCCTGTAGGGTAGAAACATTAGGGTCCAGAGCTCCTAGTTTGGGAAGAGCACCTGGGGGTCCTGGCAATGGTTTTGCTCTCGTTTCACAAGCTCTTCCTTCTTCAGATACAGCTGAACTGAGTTTCCCAGGTCTCTGTAGGGCAGCAGGAGCAAAGACGCCTCCTGCCAGGCTGTTGAGTTCCATGGTGGAGCTGAGAAACTCCTTGCTGCAGGATGTTAGAGGTCATGGGTGATGAGCACATGTCAGCAAGGTCAAATCCATCCCCTGCCACAGTTCAGAGGCAACAGCTCTGGTTCAAGAGGTCTCTGAGCACAGATTGTTGGCAGCAGGGAGACTGCTCTGGGAAAGCATCTGCTTGTTCATCCTGCTTTGTGTTTCTCCAGGTGTCAACTGTGGGTCAGGACACAGAGCAAGACCAGCCCTGGAGAGAACAAAGCTGCTGTTTTCTTCTCCCAGTGTTAGCCTTGGACTGGCAAGACAGGACTTAGGCTTGTAGCCAAACTGGACTCACTGGGCCAGGAATCATAGAATTATAGACTTACAGAAGCATTTTGGTTGAAAGAGACCTTGAAGATCATCAAGTCCAACCACTGGATCATCAAGTCCAACCATTAGAGAGACCTGGATGAGGCATGGTTGACAAAACCAAACCTTTTCCAGCCTTTCTTGGGATGCTCTTGCAGCTGGATCACACTGGTGTAAGAGCCAGCTGCTCTAGTGAGACTTTCTGGTTGCTTCTCCTGTTGTATGGACTACATGAGTAAAACCAGAAGCTCTGTAGACCAGGAATGGCTGCTTGTGTCAGCCCCACAGCCCAGTACTGAAGGAAGGTTATGGTTTGAAACTAAAAGAGGGAGATTTAGATGAAACCTAAATTCTTTATGCTGAAGGTGGTGAGACCCTAGCCCAGGTCACCCAGACAGGTGGATGTCCCAGCCCTGGGACCATCCCAGCTCAGGTTGGACCTTGGGGCTCTGAGCAGCTTGATCTAGTTGAGATGTCCCTGCTGACTGCAGATGGGTTGGACTAGATGATCTTGAAAGGTCCCTTCCAGCCCAAATCATTCTGCAATTCTATGATCCTATGAATAAATCCATCATAGAATGTTTTGGGTTGGAAAGGACCTTCAAAGGTCATCTAGTCCAACCCTCCCTGCAACGAGCAGGGACAAGCCTGTGCCTGGGCTTTTGTGTGTGTGCGTGTGTGGTAACCTCAGGACGAAGACACTCTCTTGAGGACTGGGGAAAGCAGGGAGAATGGATGAAGGCTAACTCTTGGGCTAGTCCTTGCCCTTGGAGGAGATGTGAAGCCCACCAAGCAGCCACCAGGCAACATTGCAAAGGGCTGTGTGGTTGGGCACTCGCTCGGTCAAGCGATCAGGGAACAAGAGCCGGCGTTCGCTGACTCATATCCTGGGCTCTGTATTGTGAAAGGACCCAGCCAGCCAGAGTGTCTGGAGATAACAACCTCTACTGGGGAGCCCTGAGAGCTCAGGCTTCATTTACAAAGCTGGGTTTAGTCCTGCTGGGCCAGCTCTCTCCATATCTGCATTATCGATCCTCTCCTGTCTGCAGTATCAGCCCATCCATGGAGATAACTGTCTGCAGAACCTGCTTCCACCCAGCTCGGGTATCCGGTACAGCCTCACTCTGGCAGCACTTTAGGAGCAAGCAAGGATTGGCTTTGAGGAAGTGCTGAGAGCTCAGAAATAAAGAGAAAAACAAACCAAAAAAATCAACCCACCCGCTCCCATGGCTGGGAAAGATGAAAGTAACTCTGCTTTGCTGCTGGGGAAACTGAGGCACGGCAAGAAGAAGTGATTTCCCAATGTCTTTGGCACTTGGTGCTCACTTCCAAGGTGTCTGTGGAGTCATATGCACCTCTCAAATTGTCTTTTTTAACTCTGAGGGTGGTGAGATACTGTCCCAGGTTGCTCAGAGATGTCCCATATCTGGCAACTTTCATGGTCAGGCTGGACGAAGCTCTGAGCTGTCTGATCTAGTTGAAGATGTCTCTGTTCATTGCAGGGGGGAGTGGTTGGACTAGATGACCTTGAGAGGTTACTTCCAACCCCAAAACATTCTATCATTCCTTTGCTTTGGTCCATGCAGAGACTTTATCTTGAGAGACAAGGTCTTACCACACATGCATGTCCTCCGGGCTGACATTGCTTTGGACAAGGATCAGTGCCTGGGGGAGACAACAGGCTCAGCACAGCCCCACCTGCCTCATGGAGATGGGAAATGCAATGTCCTAAGCACCATTCTGCACCTCATAGGATCCTATCATGGAGTAAAGGATCTTTAAAGGTCAACTTGTCCAACCACCTTGAAGGAAACAGGGATATCTCCAACTAGATCAGATTGCTCAGAGCAACAAGGTCCAACCTGAGCTGGGATGGTTCCAGGGATGGGACATCTCCCACCTCTCTGGGCAACCTAAACCAGGGTCTCACCACCTTCAGCATAAAAGATTTCTTCCTTTTATCTAGTCTAAATCATAGAATCAGACTTATTTTTGCTGGAAGAGACCCTTAATATCACCAAGTCCAACAGTTCACCACCACTGCCAGGTCACCACCAAACCATGACCCTCAGCACCACACCTCCATTATCTTTTTAATCCCTCCAAGGATGGTGACTCCACCACTGGCCTGGGCAGCCTTTTCCAAGGCTTGACAACCCTTTCCAGGAAGAAATTGTTCCTCATCTCCAACCTAAACCTCCCCTGGCACAACTTGAGACCATTTCCTCTTGTCTTAGCACTTGTAACTTGGCAGAAGAAACTGACCCCAACCTCCACCTTGCTACAAATCTCCCCTCTCTTCATTTCAAACCATCACCCCTTATGTTATCACAACAGAACCTCCTTAAAAGTCTCTCCCCATCTTTCTTTTAGCTCCCTTGAAGTCCTGAAAGGCTACAAGAAGGTCTCCCCACCTGTTTAGCCAGCAGAGCAGTGGATGCTGAGTCAGCACCCCCATCCTGCTCTGCATGTGACATCCATCCTGGGAAGAGGCAACAGAAAACCCCCTCCAGCTCCACTGACACTCATCTGACTGCAAAGAAAAGCACATCCAGTCCCTCTTCACCCCTGGCCCCCAGGCAGAAGCACCAGCAGATCCTTCACTTGAATGTCAACTCAGTTTTAGCACTGGCCCTCAGGCTCTACCATTTATCCACCAGGCTCTGAAGAGCAGGAGAGCAGAGTTCATAAATCTGCTCGTGTGTCATCTGTAATCAAGCCTGGAAAGGAAGTGGAGCTGTCAGGGAGCTGTGGTCCATGCTGCTGAGCTCTTCACCATCCCACCTGGCTCCTCACCATCCCACCTATCTCCTCACCATCCCACCTGGCTCCTCACCATCCCACCTGTCTACTCATCATCCCACCTAGTTCCTCACCATCCCACCAGCTCCTCACCACCCTACCTAGCTCCTCACTGTCCCACCTGACTCCTCACCACTCCACCAGCTCAAGGGTGTCACCTTGGTGCTGTCCTCACCATGAGGAGCCGGGTGCAATATCCAACTCCAGCTCCATGTACCCATCCCGCAGCCATCTAGGGCCACCATTAGCTGCTTTTTCCAGGGTGATAACATTGTTTTCTCCTATCCTGGACCAAGCTCCAAATGGTTTCAAGACAATTAAAACTTAACACTCCCCAAATCTGGGAAATCTGCAGAAGCTGTCAAGATGAGAACAGCAGCAGATCTCCTGGAGAGAGGCAGATTTATTGCCTCAAAGGGACCCTAGCTTCAAGATCATCATCCCTCACCTTCCCCCCCAGACTGTCCAACTCTGTCTAACCTCTCCCACAAGATCCTTGGATACCTCCAGACAACATCTCACCTCTGAGAGGGGAAAAAAAGGCGGGGCAGGAAGGGTTAAGCACCACACAGAGGTCACTTAGCTCCTCAGTGGCAGGATCCCAACGGCAGCCACAAGTGGAGGGGAATTGATTCCAGCCAAATCCCACCGCGGGGCACGAGGGCTGCAGAGCTCTTGGGGAGAAGAAGATTTCCTGTAAGACAGGAAGTTTCCCTCCCTCTGTGCCTTGCTCTCTCCTCCTTCTGCTCCAGCTCTGGGAGGCAATCCAAGCCTTACATCTCTTGAATTATTAAACAATCACCCATTGTAGTTACTTCTGTGCTGTGCCCAGAGCCTCCAGGAGGTTTCTTGCCAGCAGCACCGGGGGCAGAAAGCATCCCTTGATGTTTCCTCCACTGGTTCCATTAACTGACATCCACCAGAGCCACTGCACACCACCAGTACTTCTTCCTGCTCAGATCTCTCCTCCTTTTTCCCTCCACCAACATTCCTCCTCCTCCTCCTCCTCACCAAGCCCCTGGGAGTCCTCCTGGCCACTTCTACCAGTTGCAAAGCTGTTCCAGGAAGGAGGACAGAGGGGCGAGCTCAACCATCAAGATCCAGAAGGAGTCATCAGGAGAACATCCTGCAAATCAGCAGGTCATGGGAGCTGTCTGGAAGGGCCCAAGGACACCATCCTCATCCTCTCCTCTGGATTTGCATGGATTCCTTTTCTCTTTCCTCATAAATCCTAAGAACCCCTGAAATGCCATCCACAAGGTATTTTAGGTAGGTTCTGGGGCACGTCAACAAGGTTGGCTGATCCCCATCAAGATGTGCTGTCATTCAGCAAGACCTAGACAGGCTGAGAGTTTTGGGAGAGGAACCTCATGGAGATCATCAAGGGCAAGTGTAGAGTCCTGCACCTGAGGAGGAATAACTCCATGGAGCAGGAGAGGTTAGGGGTTGATCTGCTGGAAAGCAGCTCCATGGAGAAGGGCCTGGGAGTGCTGGGGGACAATAAGTTCACCAGGAGGCAGCAATGAGCTCTCATGGCCAAGAAGGCCAATGGTCTCCTGGGGTGCAATTCACCATGACCTCTGGTCAACAATCAGCGTGGCCTGAGACCATTTCAAGAGCACCTCAGCTCCTTTCATCCACCTGCTGTTAGATGTCTCTCCTGCCTCTTCTCCACCCCTTCAATCCCTCCAGCACAGAGTTAGTACGAAAGATGTTGGGGGTCAGAGCATGGGAAGGAGATTCATGTCAACAACTACATATGTCCTAGATACCACCATCTCCCATGACCATTGCTGGCCTCACCCCATGCTGGTCTCCTCCTCATCTCCAACAAGGGCTGTGGAGCAAAGCAGTTTCTAGCAGCCCAGGGCAAGGTGAATCCTTTGCCTTCGACTTCCTCAGAGCTCGTGCTTGCCAGAAGAGCTGAGCAAATATTTTTTCATGGAGCATCAGGGAAAAAAAAAATCTGCTGCTTGGGCAAACTCCAAATGCTTCCAGGGAACAGAAAGCAGAGGAGCACTTGCAAAGGAAAAGTCTTCAAGAGGTTTTCAGGTAAGCTGGAGAGTCTGGGTTTGGTTTATTTATTATCACAGCAGGAAACGTGGACGCAAACATGATTCACACTTAGCTTTGAGGTAGTAAATCTGCTTCTTCCCAGCAGGCATTGTGCTGTTGCCATCTTCACAGCTTCTGCAGATTTTCCAGATTTGGGGAATGTGTGGTGTTCCTCAGGGGCTCAGTACTGGGACTGGTTCTCTTTAATATCTTTATGAATCATCTGGATGAGGAGATCAAGGGCACCCTCAGTAAATGTGCAGACAAGGCAGGAGTGTTGATCTGCTGCAGGGAGGGAAGCTCTATAGAGGGCTCTGGCCAGGCTGGATCCATGGGTCAAGGCCAATGGCATGAGGTTCAACAAGGCCAAGGGCTGGGGCCTGCACTTAGATCACAACAACCCCAGGAAGGCTCCAGGCTTGGGGCAGAGAGGCTGGAAAGCTGTTGGTGAAAAAGGGCCTTGGGGGATGTTGGTCAACAGCAGCTGTAGACAAGGCAGCAGTGTGCCTGGGTGGCCAAGAAGGCCAAGAGCATCCTGGCTTGGATCAGCACCAGTATGGCAGCAGAGCTAGGGCAGGGCTTGGCCTCCTGGGCTGGGCACTGGGGAGGCCACAGCTGGAATCCTGGGCTCAGCTTTGGGCTCCTGACTCCCAGAAGGACATGGAGGTGCTGGAGTGTGGCCAGAGAAGGGCAAGGGAGGTGGGGAAGGGTCTAGAGCACAAGTGTTGTGAGGAGCAGCTGAGGGAAGTGGGGTTGGTTAGGCTGGAGAAGAGGAGGCTCAGGGGAGACCTTCTGGCTCTCTGCAGCTCCCTGAGAGGAGGCTGGAGCCAGGTGGGACTTGGGCTCTTCTGCCAAGAAACAAGTGGCAGGACAAAAGGACATGGCCTCAGCTTGAGCCAAGGGAGGTTTAGGTTGGACATGAGGAACCACCACTGCCCTGGGCAGCTTTTGGGGACAAAAATTTGTTCCTCATATCCAATCTAAACCTCCCCTGGTGGAACTTGAGGCCATTCCATCTTGTCCTCTCATTAATTCCTTGGAAGAAGAGACCAATCCCCACTTTGCTTCAGCCTCCTTTCAGGAGGTTCATCACTGGAACAGGCAGGAAAACTGGGCTTCAGGGATGGGAAGCAACTTGACCAGGAACTCCCACAGCAGAGCCAGCATGGAGACTGTCCTGTCCCAAATCTTTTTGCCCTCATCCCCCATCTGTCCTGTCTCCTGAGCCTCTTTCCTTCCCTGGAGGGCTCTGTTTTATGAAGCCTGGACAGAAAACCACCCCCAGGAGTCCTTCTGGCTCTCCACAGGTTTAATTTGCTGAAGTTGCACTTCTGAGGGACTCATTGGACTCCTCCAGCTCAGGAGGGAGCACAAACCATTCCACAGAGCTCAAACAACTTCTTGATCTTAAATTCCCCAATCTCCCAGTGCTGAATCCACCTTGAAATTAGTCTCGAAACCTCTCTTTGCCAGCAGCTGGGAAGGAGGCTTAGGAGGAGGAGGGGAGGTGGAAAGGAAAAGAAATTAGATCTATTTTCTGTGAGAAGAAGAATTAAAAGGAGAAAAAATAGCTCAGCTTGGTAGCAGAATAATGGAGCTGTGTCTGGGCAATGCCTTGTTGTGATGGAGCAGTCAGGAGAGGAACCGTGGGGAGCAGGCACATGAGATGTGCTGGCTGTGGTGGGAGGACTTCAGGAACATCTTGCCCAGGTCATCCCTGGCCAAGGTGAAAAGCCAGCCTTGAAGGATGAGGCTCTGATGGGGTTTCCTGGCAGGGGGAGTGTAGAAATGCAGGAAGGATTTAACAACAACAATAACAAAAGGTATTTTTCCTGTGCTGTCCCACTAGGAGTGCATCTGGAGCACGAGACGGACACAGCCCATGGAGAGGGTCACAACCTGTACCTGGGATCAAGGCTAGTCCAATTTCAAGCTCAGGAGATGAGTTTTCTGTGAAATGGCAGAGGGAAGAGGCAGGATTTTATCCAAACTGGTTGTTCTCCTCTAGCATAACTCTGCCTGTCACTGAAGGAGGCACTTTTGGCTCTCTCCAGAGAGGAACAAGAGCAACATCTCCAATAGCACAACAGGAAACAGCCTCAAGTTGTGCCAGGGGAGGTTTAGGTTGGACACTAGGAACAATTTCTTCCCCAAAAGGGTTGTCAAGCCTTGGAAGAGCCTGCCCAGGGCAGTGGTGGAGTCCCCATCCCTGGAGGGGTTTCCAAGCCAAGGAGATGTGGTGCTGAGGGCCATGGTGCAGTGGTGACCTGGCAGTGCTGGTTTAACTGTTGAGCTTGATGATCTTCAAGGTCTCTTCCCACCAAAAGGATTCTAAGGCATGGCTAAGCCTGGTGACCTGTGGCAAAACTCTCCTGATGCACCACAGAGTCCTAACAGCCTACCAGAGTCCAAACATGTCCTCAGTAACCACAATTCAGAGAGAAGGTGCATAGGAGGCGGGTGGGGGAATAAACCAAACCACCCTGGGTGCTCCTGAGAGCATTCCTTGAGCTGCTTGGTCCTCAGAGTGGAAAGGTGGGAGCAGGAAGGGGTGGGAGGGCAGGTGAAGGGAGACAAGAGGGACTTCTGAGCACTTCCCTTCATGCATCTGGAAGGGGAAGGATTCACATCCAATTCTTGTCATGGGTGGCAGGACTCAAGAGTTGGATGCCATCTCCAGGGGGAAGGAAGAGCCCTGGCAGCCACTTATGCTCAGAGGGGTTGCTGATCTTCAGAGGCTTTTGCTGTGGTGGCTCAGTGACTCTGCAGAGGTGTCCTGTCATTAGAGTGACATTAGAGGTATCCAAAGATGAGAGGTGATGGGTGGACTGACCTGTCCCTGTCAAGCTTGGAGTAGATGAAGGAGGAGAAAAGAGGAAGGAGAAAGAACCTTCCTCTGAATGAAACCAGCACCAGGCACTAATTGGGCTTAGATCCTTTCTAATTATCACCTCCAACCAGTTCCTATATCCTGAAAGGAGATTTGGACACCAACCTCTCTGGGAACACAGCAATGTGGTGTTTTCCTTGCCTTCAGCAGAGCTTGGATGAAGGACAAGTTTCCAGCTTTGAAGATGTTGCCAATCCACCTCTTTGCCAGGGTTTTTGCAAGGGGATCTGAGGAAAGCCATGGGCTGGCAGTGACAGTGGTGCCTCATCACAGAGAGTCCCATCAGCAGGGAGATGTCCTCCTGATCTGGTCTTCCTACCCATGGCAAGGAGCTTGGAATTAGGTGGCCTTTAAGGTACTTTCTAGCTCAAACCATTCTATGACTCCTCAACTGTCAAGCACTGACTTTAGAACCATCAGATCATTGCAGTTGGAAGAGACCTTTAAGGTCATCGAGTCCAACCATGCTCCAGCACTGCCAGGTCATCTCTAAACCATGTCCCTCAGCACAAGGTCATCACAAGACAATGTTCTGCTCTTCCAAGCCTTTCTCTTCACTGGGTTTTGGCTGCTTCACTGCTTGGTTGACCCTTCTCTTACCAGCCAGACCTGTGAGGGAGAGGTCAGCACCTTCTTGGATGGGCATAAGGACCTTTAAAGGTCACAGAATGTTAGAGAGATCATCTAGGTCCCTTCCAACCCAAAGCATTCTATGATCCTCTGGAGTCTCTACTCCCAGGATGAAATTCAAGGGCTTCCAGCCAGCTGGCCCAGCCCCACTCTATCCTTGACCTTCTTCTCCTTCCTGAAGGAAGCCAAGATGGCATTTCCCACCCCAAGTGACCACAGAGCTCTGCTGATGAATGAAGCAAGCAACACAATGAATAATAAATCAACTTGTCTGGTGGTTGAGAGGGATCTTGTTCTGCCACAGAGCTCATCAAAGCATTCCATCGGGACCTGTTGCATCCAGAGGCATCATCACCTCCTCCCTCAACCATTAAGTCATCTCCTGGAGGAGGAGAAGGAGGAGGAGCTCCACCTTAGGTAGAAGTTAAGAGTTCCAACTTTGCCCCTCTGCAGATGTTGGAGTTGAAGAATGCTAAGATCAACCTCATCCCACAAATACCCAAGGTCACTGCTAAATGGCAAAGGAATCAGCATTGATAATGGAACCTAAAGCTGCAGAGATGAGGTTCTTGAGGTGGCACATCTAGACCTTTGACATCTGGTTGACAGCCAGTCACTTGGTACTGGAAAAGCCCAGAAAAGAAAAGCCCAGAAAAGCCCAGAAAAGCCCAGAAAAGCCCAGAAAAGAAAAGAAAAGAAAAGAAAAGAAAAGAAAAGAAAAGAAAAGAAAAGAAAAGAAAAGAAAAGAAAAGAAAAGAAAAGAAAAGAAAAGAAAAGAAAAGAAAAGAAAAGAAAAGAAAAGAAAAGAAAAGAAAAGGAGATTCTCCCCAAAGCCATTAGCATGGCTGAGGGACATCAATCTCTACTTAATTATTTTGCCTGAACATTGTTTCAAGAGAATCATGCATTGTATCAGGAAGTGATAGCAATTCTGAGTAGTAAGTAATTCTGATTAATTACTTCTTTCTTTTTCTTCTTTAGTATTTTTAGTCCATTTAAATAAACAATTTCTTTATGTAGAATATGTGTAGATATGTAAATACATATCTATATTGATATAAATACATATACATATATTTATATCAACATATTTGGGTTGCCATCCTTAATCCTGCAGGGCAAAATGGTAATAAAGACTCAATTCCACCCTTAGACATAAGCCATTGACCAAGTCTGGGACTAGGATTGGACTCAGCCTTGCCTAGACTTCTCTCTAAGAAGGAGTTTAGAAAGCAAGGAGGGTCCTGTCTGAACCTCAGGACTCCTCAGGAGGGTTCCCTGCATGAACTTTGTCCAAAGCAACCATTTGGGCCACGACATCTCCAGAGCAGTGTACAACACATTGACTTGTATTGGCCATCACAGGCTGGTAGAGCTCCTGAAGCTCCACTCCTAGCATCATGGGATGGAGGAAAGCAGCATGAGCTCCAGCACAACTCAATGGCAGCACAACTCTCTCAGGGTTCCTCCTCATTTCACCCAACACTTCTTGGGTGGGTGGCAGGAGGCTGGGGCCAGGCTTTGGTCAGTGGTGCCCAGGGGTGAACAAGAGGGAACAGGCACAGACTGCAACAGAAGAAGTTCCATCCAAACATCAGGAGGAACTTCTTCCCTTTGAGGGTGCAGAGCCCTGGCTCAGGCTGCCCAGAGAGGTGCTGGAGTCTCCATCTCTGGAGACATTCCATCCCCAGCTGACCACCATCCAGTACAACCTGCTGTAGGTGACCCTGCTCTGCCAGCAGGATTGAACTAGATGATCTCCAGAGGTCCCTTCCAACCCCTAAACTTCTGTGCTGCTGTGAATTTTGGCTTTGCAAGGTAGAAGGTTGATAGCTCAGGATGCTTCCTTTCAGCTCAGCAATTTGGTTGCCTTCAGAGAAGTGCACCCTGGGGGAAGGGAAGATGTTTTATTCCCATGTCCTGGCTCCTGTCCCAGGCAATGTAGGGAGGAAGTCAGCAGGCTGCCAGGGGCAGATGGGTGTGCTGAGAGCTGTAGGCAACCAACATCAGCTAGAGAGTGGAGGAACCAGAACCAAGAGGCAGTAAATCACCAGGAGTCAGGAAGGGCACAGTAGGAAACTAGGATCACATGATGCAGCCCCAGATATTTGGGGGTTTGCAGCTCACATCTGCAGCTCACTCACTCAACTTCATGCAAGACCTTGGCTATGTCTCAGGCTCACCCAGTACAAAAGAATGTTATCAGTTCTCCTGAGTCACTAGGGCTATGATTTTATTAGGAACCAGATTTTGGTGGATATGTTGTGGGACAAATTTAGTCCCAGATTTACTCCCAAGGTGCAGGGAATGTACAAGCACCCAAATTGGTCCCAGCTTTAATCAAAAGGTGCAGGTGATGTAGAAGTTCCCAACTTTGGTCCCAGATTTACTCCCAAGGTGCAGGGGATGTAGAAGCTCCCCAAATTTGCTCTTTAAACCATCACAAACCTTCCTTAGACCTACCATGGACATGCAGAAACTCTTCCTTCCCCCCCATACTCGTACTCCTCCTCTCTCCCCCTCCAGCTGCTTGAGAAATTCAAACCTTCTTCACATTAGGAAGAGGAGAAAAGAAAGAGGATGTGCTCTCAGGTTGAAAGAGAAAGCAGAGGAATGGGTTAAAAGGGTTTAAATTGGAGTTTTATGGATATTTCTCTCTCTGAGTGCATGAAACTTTCGTTAAAACCAAGAGGAATGGGGAAAGGAGAAGCAAAAGAGAAGCTGGAGGGAGGAGGGGGTTGGTGGTGGAGGGGGGAAAGCCCTCAGATATTCATGTGTGACACAGCTGAGGGAGGTGAGACGTGAGGCTGATTTGCTTAATGCTGACAGGGCTTTCTTCTTCTTGGAAAGAAAACACAGCAGGGATCCTAAAATGCAGCGTGGAAAGGTCCATGGCAGGAGCATTTCCAATCTGTGGTGATGCTGGGGGCCAGGTATTCACACAGGGGGGAGAGGAGGCACAAAGTTCTTCTGGAGACTCCCCATTAACCTATGGTAATGGGCAGGCTGAAGGTGGTGCATGTCACCCTGTGGTGGTCCTCAGGGGGATGTGTGGGTGTTAGGGTGGATGGGGCAGGGGAAAGGAAGAAAGGGTGGGAAAAGGGAGGAAGAGGAGGGAAAAGGAGAAAAGGGAGGGGGAAAGGGAGAAAAGAAGGGAGAAAGAGGAGGAAAAAAGGGAGAGGTAGGAGGAAAAAGGGAGAAGGAGGAGGAAAAAGGGAGAAGGAGGAGAAAAAAGGGAGAAAGGAGAAAAGAAGGGAGAAATAGGAGGAAAAAAAGGAGAAGGAGCAGGAAGAAAAGGAGAAAGAGAAAAAAATGGGAGAAAGAGGAGGGAAAAGGGGAGAAAGAAGAAAAAAACCAGAAACAGGAGAAAAAAGGGAGAAGGGGAAAGAAGGGAGAAGGAGGAGAAAAGAAGGGAGAGAGGAGAAGAGGAAGAAAGGGGAGGAAAAAATTGAGAAGGAGAAGAAAAAAAGGAGGAGAAAAAAGGGAGAAGGAAAAGAAGGGAGATAGAGGAGAACTAAAGCAAGGTTGGGAGGTGGGGGTTGGAGAGAAAGGAGAGAGAAGAAGGAGAGACAAAATGAAGGTGAGAGTTAGGATGGAGGATGTTAACTGCTCCCTGCTGGGCTTTCATGTAGGGGTCCTGCAGGCTCATCCAAGAAGGTGTCTTCCAGAAGAGCATCTGAGCATCTGGGAGGTGAGATTCCTTGGAGGAGCCACCAGCTCATGGAAATGGCTTCAAGTTGTGCCAAGGGAGGTTCAGATTAGGTCTTAGGAAGAATCTCTTCACCCAGAGGGTTATCAAGCATTGGAAGAGGCTACCTAGGGAAGTGGTGGCATCACCATCCCTGGAAGTGTTCCAGGAAAGGTGGTACTTGAGGAGATGGTTTAATGGTGACCATGGTAGGGTTGGGTTAACGGTTGGACTCGATGATCTCAGAGGTCTTTCCAACCATAACCATCTTATGATTCTTCCCAGTGCCCTAGGTTGCTGTGACTCCCTTCAGGGAGAGAAACACCCTCTGGCCAGCCTGACTGTGCTGCCTGTCTCCTCCTATGAGCAGATGGCTTGTCCCTGGCTTCTCCTGGTGTCAGCTCAGCCGACAGCGGGACGTGTGGCGGCAACATCGTGTACAACACACAAGCTGACACAGCTGATGGCCCTTGAGATGGATGAGATGCTCTACAGATAAAGACAAGACTCAAGGGCAACCTCCCAGCTGTGGATGAGGCCATGGTCATGGCTGGTGTGTCACTTACCCAAGGGGAACATCATCTCCATAGCCGTTGTCTCACTTGTGACAAAAGCTGGGGTAGACCTTGGTGGAAAGCCATGAGAAGAGGTGGGTGGTGGTTGTGACAGCAAAGTCAGAAGCAGAGGCTGGTGAGATGGGGTCACTGAGGAAGAGAAGATGAGGTTTAGAAGCAGGATCATGGAATCCTAGAAAGGTTAGAGTTGGAAGGGACCTTTAGAGGTCATCCAGTCCAACCTCTCCTGCTGCAAACAGGGACACCTGTAACTAGGTCAAGCTGCTGAGAGCCCTGACCAACCTGACCTTGGATGGGGTATCCACCACCTCTCAGGGCAACTTCTTCCAGTGCCTAGGATGGATCCCTGCAAGGAACAAGAGTCCAGGAGCTCAAGGATTAAGCCAAAGGTGGAAAGGTGATGGAGTTTGGAGCTGGGAGCCATATGCTGCTGAGCACAAGTTGGTGGCACGGTGCAAGCAGGATGTGTCTGAATGGTTGGGCAGGAACAGCAAAAATGCAGAGGGAAGAGTTTGCAGGTCCCAGTTGTGCTCTGAGACACCTTAGGGAAGAGCACATGACCTTTCTGGAGTCACCAAAGCAACAGAAGTACCAAAGCTGCTTCATGAGGTTCATCTCACCCCCACTGTGTGAATGTCACTTCTGTAGCACCTTCATCAGAGTCAGGCATCCCGGGGTCCCTTTTTCCCCCCATAACTAGCCCAAAAAGTGAAGTTGGCAGCAGAGTTCACCTCATCCTGAAGTGGACCTTATTCAGATACATCTTGCCTCCGTGCCATTGGCTGTCCCACCTCTTGTGCAGTCACATGGGCAAAGTGAAGGAGCTCTTTCTGTCCTTCTCCCCAACATCTCCCCTGTCCAGGACATGCAGGCCCTTGGGCAGGTGGCATTCAGATGCCACAAGCAACAGATCTGTGAAGGACTCAAGGAGCAGGTGGCTGGCATGACCTTGAATTAACATCCTACGCTGAGGTGAGGGTGATGCCCCTTTCTGACCCATTCCTTCCTCCTCCTCCTGGGTAAAGCTCCACTCCTCTCTCCTTTCTCCCCTTCTTCTCTCCTCCCCTCTCCACCACGTCACTCCTTTCATCCTTGGAGAACTCTCTGCTTCTCCCTGTGGGACCCACTTGAAAAAACAAGGGGAGGGAGGGGAGGTGGGGGGAGAGAGGGAAAGAAAACTCCATTGTCTTGTCAAAGGGAATAAGTGAAAAGTTGCAAGTGTCTCTCTGCAGGTTTGGGCTCCTGTGTGTTCTCCTTTCAAACCCTGGCAGCCTCAGGGGCTGTCATTTTGCCTTCATCTCAACAGGATCCACCCTGTGGTTTCCCAACCGCTTCCCCCCCCTTCCCCAGCATCACGGAGCTAGGAGCTGCCAGGCTTTTTACGGCCACCTCCAGCTTGATCCTATTGACAGGTCTCTTCACTTCCCTTTCAAAGCCAGGAGGGAGCTCAGTGTCCCTTCTTTCCTCCTTTCCTCTTCTCCCTCCCTGCCTTTCTCTTCCCCAATTTCCTTCGCCGAGGTTCACCGCTGAGGTGCTGCCGCGCAACGACTTGACGAGGCCACACGCAGAGGAGCTGGGGCCCAATTACCAAGCCCTCTCTAAGAGCAACCTTCATTTAGAGATGGGAGCTGTCGGAATATTAACGAGCTCTCGCCGGCGGCTCAACATCCAGCAGCCACACAACAGCACTGGGGAGATGTGGGAGGTGGAGGGGTGCAGGAATCACACCAGGAGGATGCCCTAAGAAAGAGTTTTCCAGGGTTGGAGGTCAAAGAATCACAGGATGCTAAGGGTTGGGACCTCTGGAGATCATCTAGTCCAACCCTGCTGGCAGAGCAGGGTCATCTACAGCAGGTTGAACAGGATGGTGGTCAGCTGGGGATGGAATGTCTCCAGAGATGGAGACTCCAGCACCTCTCTGAGCAGCCTGGGCCAGGGCTCTGCACCCTCAAAGGGAAGAAGTTCCTCCTGATGTTTGGATGGAACTTCCTCTGTTGCAGTCTGTGCCTGTTCCCTCTTGTCCATCCCTGGCACCACTGACCAAAGCCTGGTCCCAGCCTCCTGCCACCCACCCAGGAAGTATTGATAAACACTGAGAAGATCCCTTCTCAGTCTGCTCTTCTCCAGGCTAAGCAGCCCCAAGGCTCTCAGCCTTTCCCCACAAGAGAGATGTCCAAGTCCCCTAAGCATTTCTGTAGCCCTTTGCTCTTCCTTCTCCAGAAGTTCCCTGTCCTCCTTGAACAGGGGAGACCAGACCTGGAGCCAGGACTCCAGCTGTGGCCTCAGTAGGGCAGAACAGAGTGGGGGTGCAAGGGGAGTTTCAGGCATGGTGTTGGCTAAACCACCTTATTTCAGCCAGGTTGGATGGGTTTGTGTGGGGGGCCACCATGGATATGTCACCTCCCACTTCCACCAGTCCATGGGGAGGCAGCATGATCTTATGGTAAGAGCAGCCTGGTACCAACTCTGAAAGTAGCCTCAGGATTTGTCCCATGGGTGGCACAGGGCTTCCCAGGATGCTGTGGGAGAGAAGAGAAGAGAAGAGAAGAGAAGAGAAGAGAAGAGAAGAGAAGAGAAGAGAAGAGAAGAGAAGAGAAGAGAAGAGAAGAGAAGAGAAGAGAAGAGAAGAGAAGAGAAGAGAAGAGAAGAGAAGAGAAGCATATGGTCCCAAGTGCAAGCAGGAAAGGCCTAAGAAGTCCAAAAAGATCAAATGTCTCTATTAATTATCCTATTAACATGAGATAATAGCTAATGATATTAGCACAAAAAAGTTACACAGGAAGGATGTGGTCTCCTGCACTCTAAACCTGTCTGAGCACTCTCTCCAGAAGCTGTTTCTTCCACCCCACCACCTCATCCCTGTTAAACTCAGCCAGGCTCTTCCACAGGCACATCTGAATTCTCCACTGGCAGCCCTCAGGTCCTCTGCCTGCTTCCAAGGATCTGCTTCACCTTATCCAATAGATTTCAAGAGAAAAAAAATACCAGGATCTACCAGAGAGCCATGATTCCCATCCCAAAAACCCTCCTTGAGCTGCTCAGAAACCTACAGCATCCTCCATCACACGGTGCATGGCTCCAGGTGATGAAGACCTCTTATTGTTGTGCCTATGATGGGCATAAGCAAGGAGCAAGCCCCAGATGCAAGCAATGGCCATCACAATATCCAAGGGGAGCAGACAGCTGACGATGATGGAAGGGGGAGCTGCTTCCCCAGGATGCCCACACAGAGGCTTGTGCATAGCTTTTGGGGCCAGATAGACCTTTGCAAGCTTTCTAATCCAATTTGGACGATGCTGCTGCTGTCATCACTTCTCACCTTCTGAGCCCAGCAAAGGTGGCCAGTGGCTGGAGCAGAGACAATATTTACCAGACCTTCTAAAAGCTGCTGGTGGCCAGGGGACATTGAAACATGAAGGGAGCAAAGTGTGATGTCGTGGCACGTTACACGCTCAGCGTTGCTGCCCGGGAGCTTTGGGGACTTGCTGATGCAGCGTGACAGTGGATTTCACCCCCCACCACCCCCCCTGCTAACCAAGTCTAGCAACTTTGGGTCAGGAAAACTTCCCCCTCAGAAAAGGACCATGTCAGGAGAGCAGAGGGAGCCCAGCCTTTCTCCTCACTCCCTTTTCAGGAGGTAAAGCACCAGCGCTAACAAATCCGTCTTTCAACGCCTCTGTTTGTTCGCTGAGGTCTTTGTGATGAAGCCAAAGCTTCTGTCAGCATCTTTTGGAAGCTGGTGGCCTTCAGTGGTGGGATCTCCTAGGATGGGACAGGTAAGGTGAGGGGATGCACCACTCAAAGCAGCATCTCTCCCTTACCCATCCACAGGCTCCGGAGAAGCAGGGAGGGGAGGAGTTGGGAGAGAGAGAGAGAGAGAGAGAGAGAGATCCAAAGCCCCAGTCCCGCCAGCTCAGCACTTTTGTGCCTTTCTTCTCAGGGAATAATAATAATAACAATAATAATAATAGAAAAAAGAACAAAAAGCCCTTTTTTTGTCTTGTCTCCTCGGGTTTTTGTTGTTGTTGTTGTTTGCTAATTTATTGTTTTGTCCTGAGCTCAGGCTTCTCCAAATCCCTTGTTCTTGATGCTCATTAAAATATTTTTGGTGAGTTTCTGCTTCTCTCTTTATTTTTCTGTTGATTTATTGTGCTCTTCCCCTCCCCAGGACCCCCTACCCCACCCCACCCCCTANACTTTTTGATTCTTTACCTTGTGAGAGGAGAGCTGGGAGAAGAAGCTGTCTTTTTATTATTATTATTATTCTTTCCCCTTCCTTTATATGATTATTATTATTATTTTGATTATTCTTCCCTTCTCCCTCTTCTTCTTCTTCTCTCCCTCCCTTCCTTTCTGGGCTCTGCCTGCTGGCATCAGGATTATGACATGATCAAATGACTTGCTCTTAATTGGCAACTTCAGGATGGAAAGAAGACAGCAAGATTTAAGAAAAAAATAAGAATAAAATAATAAAATAAACTAAAAAGACCCCAGGAGCTGGAGCCCTTGTGTACAGCTTCAACAGCTTGCTTGTTGTGGTGGCAGGTGGAGTTGGGACAACAGGGCTGAGCCAAAAAGGGGACCCAGGGACTTTGGTGTCAAAGGTGAGTGGGTAGCTGGATGGGGCAAACAGAGGAGGACAAGCATGAGGATGATGGAAAAGGAGTAGAGTCACTCAGAATCATTAAGGTTGGAGGAGATCTCTAAGATCAAGTTCAGCCATCAACCTATCACCATCATGTCCCTAAGTACCACATCTAGATGGTTTTTAAACCCCTCTTAGGAGGTTGTGGAGTCTCCTTGTGTGGAGAGATTGCCAAGGCAGCTGGAGGTGACCCTGGGCAAGCTGCTGGGGGTGACCCTGCTGGAGCAGGGTATTTGGTCTAGGTGATCTCCAGAGGTCCCTTCCAACCCCCCTACCATGCTTGGATTCTGTGACAGCAGGACTTGGGTGCTTTGCAGTGGGACTATCAAACTGGAAACAAACTGGTACTCAGGGGAAGGAAACTAAATAAGAATAATGACTGAGTGATTCCTGTAATTTCCCAGGAATTCCTTGGGCTGTTGGGCTGAGCCATGCAGAGAGCAGCTGTCCAAACACACATGGTGTGTGAGGCTCTAACTAAGCATGAAGAAGAAATGAGGACTATGGTGAGAAGCACAGAGCAAGCACATACCTCTGCCATCCATATGGTCCCAATTCCCACCTCAAACCTCAGAGCATCAGTGATGGTTAGTGCAGAGGGGAAAAAAACAAAGAGAGGACAACCTCTCCCTGCAGGGGGGTTATGGAGAGCCAAGGGGTAACTCTGGAGAAGTCAAGCACCTGCTACACAGAAGCCAGGGAAGATGTGAAGGAGAAAATTGATTGTTCACTGAACTGAAGAATTTACCACCACGGGCTGAGGAGGAAGAAGTCTCCTAGGAGCAATATTCCTTTTAGTCCAACAAATGCACTTGGAGTTTTCCAGTGCTGCCTGAATGAGTGTTTGACAACTCCCAGGTAGAACACATCTCAGCTTGAAAGCTCTGCTTCTGGCCACCATGGGGAAGGTAAAAGAAGAGTTTAAATAAACTGTAAGACTGGAGGATAAGTTAAAACCATTTAGATGAAGCCTCTGGAAAAAAAAATACCAACCCAAAACTGAATGTGAGAAAATTAGCATGGAGCAATGGATGCTCTCTGAGGACCTGCTCCAAACACTGGTGAGCAAGAGAAGATGAACAGGTTGAGAAATTTCTGACACCTTCATGTCCCCCACAAAAGCTCCAGCAGAAGAAAGCCACCAGAATATTGGTTCAGCTTGGAGAAGAGCAGCCCCAGAGGGGAGCTGCTCCATGCTGAGCAAGAGCTGAAGGCTGGAGGCAAGAGGCTGGGGCCAGACTCTGCTCAGTGGTGCCCAGGGCCAGCCCAAGGGGCACTGGGCACCAACTGGAAGCCAGGAGGCTCCAGCTGAGCAGGAGGAGAAGCTTGTTTGGTGTGAGGGTGTTGGAGCCCTGGCCCAGGCTTTGCAGAGAGGCTGTGGAGTCTGCTTGTGTGGAGAGATTGCCAAGGCAGTTGGAGGTGACCCTGGGCAAGCTGCTGGGGGTGACCCTGCTGGAGCAGGGGGTTTGGACTGGGTAAGCCCCAGAGGTCCCTTCCAACCCCTCACCACACTGGGATTCTGGGCTCATCTAGCTAACTGTCCTTGGACTGCAGATGGTCAGACCCCATTGGTTCTACCCAAAATCAACTCACTCCTGACAAAAACTGTGATCTAAACAGCCCAGAAAGGAAAAGGTGGGGACATTGCACATAGCCAAGGAGATGAAGCTTTCTGCATTATTCTATACCTGCTGTAGACCTCTGGAGACCATACCTAGTGTCTCAAGCACGGGACTATTCTTTCTCCCTCACGCAGGTAACAATGTGCTTGGCTAAGAACATTCCAGCCATGCCAACCTGTGCAAGGGAGAGAGCCAAGCTGTCAGCCAGCCCCATCATCCTGATGGACAGGAGCTTATATCCCATGCTGGACCCAGGAACCACCAATTCCAGCAGCTTATTCCAAAACAAAGTGTGCATTGAGGGGTTAGGTTTCTGCTTCTCCGGCTGGGAGAAGAAGAGGCTGCCAAACCAAATAACATTGACAGCTGCTCTGGGAGCTATGAGCTGCTTGGTGACCTCCAGCTCCTTCACAGGTTGACCTCCAAACATATACTGGCCAGCAGTGCCACCAAGCACCAGGGCAACCATTTGTAGCAGCCAAGTCCATGTTTGGAAAGATAGAGCATGGAGGCAGCCTACCAGCTGTGAAACCCACCACCTCCCTCCAGCACTCTCCTTCTCCCTCCCCCCTCTTTCTGCCCTCTCCAGGATGCTCTTCAAAGAGTTGGAGCTTCAGGAGTTCTCCTGGGGGGGGGGGTGGTCTTTGTGTCACAGGGATTAGGCCTAAACTGAAGGCTCATGGAAATGCAAGCTGGTTAGAAGGCAAGGTGGAAGAAGAAAGGGGCTCTGAAGTCTTGGGATCACAAACAGGAGCTGTCACTTTTATAGGGAATTTTCCTGATGGCTCTGCAGAGACAAAGAGGAACCTCCATGGGCTTTGCAAATCCCTCTCTTATCCTCTTCCTCACCTGCTGAGCTATTGAGAGGTGGAGAAACACCAGCCATGCAATCTTCTCACAGGGACCTTGCTCCTCTCTTCAAGTTGATGAGGGACTCATTGGCCAGAGATTGCCATCCCAGGAGACAATTAAGGGGTGCCCACCTTGGGAGCTGCTTAGGAACTTCACTGAGCCTTACCAATTTTCAGGTCAAGCCATCAGGTGACAACAGTTCTAACCAGAGTGGATTGATTCCTACCTACTAAAGGTCTGACAAGCCTTCTACTCCAGCCCAGGGCCACATTCTGTTCAGGAAGAGATATCCTCATTGTTTCCATTGAATCTGCTGAGCATCCATGTCTTTCATCTCCAGGAACTCAACCCTGTTGTCCACACAGGCACCTTGGAGATACCTGAGAGTGTCCTGGTTGGCTTTCAGTTGCCAGTCTGAAAGGAGTTAGATCTCCCATGGATCCTGTGTGAAATCACCCCCTTCCATGCAAACATCTTGAACCTTCTTGGATACCTCAGATGTCAGTAGGCACAATCTTTCTATTGGATACCTCAGATGTCAGCAGCCACCATCTTTAGTCAGCCAGATGAAGTCCTTGAGAAATGGATAATTCCAGAGGAGTTCATCAAAAGTGACATTTGAAGACTACTTCTATTCCCCAGCTGGTTGATGATGATGGCCACCTGGTGCTTTAGTCCTCTTTCATCTAGCAGCACATAGTCTTGCTTTCTTCTCAGACCTTCTGTCCTGCAAGTTCTCAGTCATTCCCTGCTGCACTTCTAAGTGTTGTTTTAACCCACAAAAGATGATGATTTAGGCAATAGCTACCATGAATTACAGAAACTGTCTCCAGATCCTTCTGTGCTTCCTCTCCAGTTGAGGCACCTAAGGGAAAGGTCTCCAGCTTGGGTTTGGTTTGGTTTGGAGATGGAAAGCTCCCATTGAGGTCTTTCATTCAAGCTTTTTTCCCCCTAATTCTTGACCCAAGACAATTGGTGTTTCATGTCTGTTGTGGCTGTGGCCTTTCAGAAGTTGGAAACTTCATGGATGTTGTTATCAGGAGAAACCACGGTGGTATCACTTCTGTCCCTTCTTCTCCAACTTCCATGAAGTTCTCAGGTGTGCATTACCCCACAGAGGTAGACACGATGGCAACACAATCCCTTGTAGCCTGTGACTCTGAACTTGACTTGTCCCTTGAGTTTTTCTTGCAGCAACAGGTGACCTGAGGAAGGTCCTTCTAGTTCTGCATGGTGAGGAGAGTAGCCCAGGGACCAACAATGTTCTCCAAGCCACCTTCCCCACCAGATTTCTGACCTGCTTGCATGTGTCCTCTCCAGCACACACAGCAATACACCCTCCATAACAGCAACCTCAACAAGGCCAGCACACCAGCAGGAACCTCACCACCAGAGGTTCAGGCAAGAGACTTTTCATGAGCTGTCACAGCCCTGAGAAAGGGCAGGACCAGCACCCAGGAGGTCATCTGAAAGCTCAACTCTTGCAACTGCACGTGCAATAGCAACACTTGGATGCCCAAACTTCCTGGCCAAAGAAAGTCCTTGGGTCATTCCTTCTTCTGTGTATTTAGAGGAGATGGGGAGGTCACCCTCTGCTTGGGTGAACCTTAACCCTTGGAAGCCTGAATGGGGCTATCTTGCCCGGTTTGCTGGCCAGAAATGCACCTCTCTCCCACCACCTCCTCCCCAACCGCCTTCTCGTTCTCTGCAAAGTGGAGAAGTGAACAGATGTTTGTCTGCTTTCCCACCTAGCTCCCTCCCACCTCCCTGCTCACCTTCCCAGTGTGGGAAAAGCCCGGAGCAAGCTCCTTTTGCAGCTCTGCAGGCTCCGTGTCACCTCGCCCGTCACACAAGCTGGTGACAAGGCAAGCCGACAGCACGCCACCCACCAACCACCACCAGGAGCCAATGGGGGAGAAGAAGAGGGGATGGGTGGGGGGCAAGCAGATGTCCCACCAGTTACATGGGTGGGGGGTTTTCTTTGCATCTGGAGGTGTGAAATGAAGCCTGCACCTCCCTCTCCCGGTGTAGGCACCAGAGCAGCTGCCAATGGCTACAGGCCTAGTGCAGCAGCCCCGCGATCCCTGCGAGATGTCAAACATGCAGCGCTAAGCAATCCTCTCTCCTGCCATCTGCTGAGGTGAACGTGCCATGTAGATGTTTGTTAGATCAAGCAACCTGACAGCCTTTGACCCCCCTCCCTTTTTCTTTTGGAAGAGAGAGCAAGGGAGGGGGAGGAAGGAAACAGCACCACCTGAGTTCAGAGACTTCATCCATCGCTATTGCCCTGTGGCTAGCGGAGCAGGAAGGTTGTTTCCAACTGGGTTGTCTTCTCATTCTCAACCAAGGTGGAAATGGGACAGGGCAGGGACTTCTGCCCTCAAAATGGCCAACAACATCCAGTGGGATTCAAATGACCCTGTTGGACCTCCTAGTCCTGTAGGGCATCTGCTGGTGGCCAGTATTGAGTCCCTGATGAAAAGATATGGCCTTTCTTGCCTAGCAAGAGGGCTTTCAAAGGACATGGACAATAGGAGAAGATGTAGACCTGAGCATTGCCTTCTCCAGCAAGATAAGGTGATAAACACAAGAGCTAAAGGGTGCCTACATTGCTAAGGGATAAGTTCCTCAGTTCCTGCCCTCTGGACTGAAGCCTACGTGGAGCTGTGGTGCTGGACAAGTTCAGCAGCAGAGTGAAACACTCTTAGAATCATAGAATCATTAAGGCTGGTAAAGATCTCTAAGATCATCAAGTCCAACCACCAACCTATCACCACCATGTAACTAAACCATGTGGCACCAAGTGTCACATCAACACCTTTTTTGAACCCCTCCAGGGAAGGTGACTCCACCACACCTTGGGCAGCCTGGGCCAATGCCTAATCACCCTTTCCATGAAGAAATTTTCCCTAACATCCAATCTAAACCTCTAGTCTTCCCTCCAAGTGATGAGGAATTGTGAGCAGGAAGGACTTACATGGCCACACTATGGCATGTCCTTCAGTAAAACATGTCCAGGAGAGAGATGTCTTCTTGTCCTCTCCCTCAATCCCTCATTGAAGACACACTGGAGATAGAGGGACCTGGGAGAAGTTTTTCTTTGCTTTATTGCAAGGTTTGAGGCAGCTCCAGTCCTCCTGTGACATTGATCCAGCAGATACTTCAGAAATAATGGTTGTGGTTTCAAGAATCCCACTAGATGGTTTGCCATGAGAAGTCCACCATGTTCTAGCTATAGAAGCCTTCATCTCCACCTCTGTCTTGACTTCTAGATCTTCAAGGGCTCCATATTGCTTTTGTCCAGTGAGAATCTATGACATTTTCAGGTCACAATGACTATTAGATCTTGGAGAATGGGAAGGAGGACCAGTAACAGCTGCCACATCTTCAACTCAGGTGAGGAGTCTCTGCCAATGGCTTGAATGATAATCTATCACCTTCCTCTTGACTTCTTACCATACTTCACACCTCCACAAGACATGGAGTCTTCTGAAGAAGAGAGAAGGTAATTCCTTAAAGAGCTGCTCATGTGGTTGACTCTGAAGAAAGGAAATCCTCCAGCCTGGCTTGACCTGCAGATCTGACTGACAGGATTGCAACAGACAAGTGCCTTCTCCATAGTCCACATGACACCATATTTAGCTGCAACCCTTGAAGCTTTAACTGTCAGTTCCCAGCCTCTTTTTTGTCTTCTTCTCCTCTCCACCCTCTCCAAGCACACCTTATAAAATCCTCATTCTGCCTATATATTGCAGAGATAAGATAAAGTCCTCCTCACCCTTTGCTGGAAGTCCTTGGTTTGGGCATATCTGATCTCTGGTGTCCATCTCATCCAGAATTTACCATCCAGCTTCCTCTTTCTCCCACCCTTCCTTATACACCTTCTACATATAGTCTTCTCCAAAGCCTGCCCCAAAACCTACCTTTGAAACCTTCTGGAAACTCACCCTGGACCAGAACACCTAAACCAAAGTTCATTCAAACGAAGACATGGAACAACTCTCAATAACTTGTGTAAAGGAGAGTGTCTTGTCCTAACCCTTGCAGAGCATCTGGACCTGACCAGAACAATGACAACCCCAGAGCCTTTTATTCACTGTAAGATAAAAGTATGCATGAACCAGAGTTGTTTAACCCACCATGGATTATCCTGTGGTGGGATCATTCAGGAGCTCTGACAGATTAGACAGAGCAGATGGCTGAAGGAGGGAGGGTAGGTCTCTTGTAGCCAAGCATGCTTTCAATCACTTGATCTCTTTGTGCTTTCCTGTATCTGAAAGTGGAGAAAGTTTCTTAAAGAGAAGTTTGGTAATGGTTGTGTGATTGTTTGTCAAGCTGAGAGGTGCAAGGAGACATCCTCTACACAGATAACTGCAGGTAGAAGCCAAAACACCCTGAAAAAAACTAACCTGGGGCTACCAAAGACCTAACTGAAGACCTTGGTATTGGATCTGCACCTCTGAGGCCATCTCCTCCCCTGGATTCACTCCAGTCACAAACACTGCTGCCATCCCTCTCTGAAAAGCAAAGAGCCTCAGCAGCTGAATCCATGACTGATGGAGAGCAGCAGCCTGACTGTCCTGGTCCTCCCATTCCTGACTGTAAGTCAGAGACCTGTCAGAGGAGTTGGACCTTTGAAGACCAAGGAGAAGATAAATCAATCCCAGCCATCGACAGGCTTGCACTTGAAATGCATTGTTGGTTTATCAGTCAATAGTTATTGATCAGGTTCATGCTCCCAGGGTGATATTCTGCTCTCAGAAGGAAGTCCACACCCTGGTGGAAATGTAGGCTGTAGACAGTGCTCAGCAACACAGGGAGGAAAGTTCGGAAGACTGGTTCTGCAGGAACATGGTACAGAAAAATGTCCTGGTTTGAGCTAGAACAGAACCAGGTCTGCTCAGGGATTTGACTTCTCAGCTCAGTCTCTTCTCAGGGCTGCACTCTCTGAAGGTAACAGCATGTTCTCCCAGGCAGTGTCTGCTCCTAGCAGGGAGAACACTCCATGAGAAGAGTTACCACCAAGGGCTGGGCTGCAGGAAGGCTCTGCCTTAGCCTTGCTCCTATGCAGACCCAGGTCACTGCTAGATCTTGTGTCCCATGTTAGGGTGTAGTAAGGAAGAGGTGACACCTGCAGGGAGGAGAGGACAGGAGAGGTGACCCTGAACTGACCAACAAAGGATTCCATCCCATGGATGTCATATTCATGTTGAGGGATCACAAGGGTGAAGTTCTCTTCTTCAATGGCCAGTGTCTGAGGAGGACTCTGTCCATTCTACTTTTGATCCCAATCCACATGTTCCTGAGTCCAGCTCCTGAATCCAGTTCCCATCTGCCACTGAGTCCAGCCTGGGACTTCCCCAGTGCTGCCACAACATCATTGTCAGCAGTGGTTTGTGTTCAATATTGGGTTTGCATATATTTGTATATATTTTATTGTTATTATTTTCATTAAAACTGTTTTAATTTTATCTGATTTTTTTTTCCAGTCCAGAAGTCTCTCTCCCTTATTCCCTTTCTCTTCCCAGAAGGCAGAGAGGTTCACAGAGAGCATCTGTGATTGGTCTAGTGACCAGCCCAACCCTAACCCTTGACACCAAAGCAAACACACATCTAACAGCAGCTTTTCTTCCTCCCCTTTCTCCAGCAACACCTCTTGAAAACCCTTCCAAAAGCCACCCTAGGGAGTTCTACCCAACTTCCCCAGCAACATGCACTACCTCCCAGGGACCTCCTGGCTCCCATCTTGCTCTCACCCCATTTCTGTCTCCATCAATCCCTAAATAGGCTCTTTGGGAAGCCAGACTGCTCACGGTTGGTCACTGCTCTGTCTCTTTTTAATTGGAGCCTTAATCTCTTGGCAGCTCTGATTGGTATCTCCAGGTCGTTTGGGAAGGGTTAACTACCCATGCCCTCCTCAGCCCATTAGACACGCACAAAATCTGCCAACTGCTCCCATTAGATGGAGAAGAGTTTAGCAGGGACCAACTGCATCCATGGGGGCTGTCAGCAGTGATGGAACAGTGGGACTGGACTCCAGGGTCCTGTTCCCACCATGCCAGCTGATCCCAGGTGGGGCTAAACCTGGAGGTTCCCTTTGAAGGTCTAAGGAACATGGTCATCTGAAGGAGGGTTGAGAGGCTCAGGACTCCTGGGGGTTCTTGGGGGATTGGGGAATTTAGTGATTGTCTCTGGGAGGCAGTGGCCAGGCTCCAGGCAGGACTGGAGGGTGGGATGTGGAAGCAGCATCCCAGGTTTCCACTGCAAATCCATCAGCTATGCTCTGCCAATAGAATCATGGAGTCAGGATCATAGAATCATGGAATCATGGAATTATGGAGTCATGGAGCCATGGAATTAAGGAGTCATGGGATCATGGAATGATAGGATCATGGAGTCATGAAATCATGAAATCATAGGATCATGGAGTCATGAAATCACAATCATGAAATCATAGAATTAGGGAATCATAGAATCACAGTCTCATTGAATTATGGAATCATGGAATTATGGAGTCATACAATTACAGAGTCATGGAATCAAATCTGGCTGAAAAATGGGGTTTGCTCCCCTAATGCCACAAACCTCAGCACAGGTCTCCTTAGAGCCCTCACAAATGAGCAGCTACCCATGATGAGAGAGCACTTTAGGAGGCCAAGCCCTGATGCTGGCAGCAAAGCTGTGCTGGCTGTAGACATCTCCAATCCATGTCCTACTTTCCCAGGATGAAAGCTTATCTTCCCCTGTAAGGCTCATTCCATGATCCCATGCCATGTTTTGATGTCCCTGAAGAGCAGCTTCCAACGTTCAGTATTGCTCTCCAGCTTCTCAGAGCTAAAAATACCTCCTCAAAATCACCATTGCTTAATAGGAATTTGGGAAGTGAGTGTTGTGTTGTGCTTTCCAATGATCTTGTCTTCAGTAAAGGAAATATATGCCCAAGCCAGAGTTGGTTCACCTCCTATGGATCATCCTGCTCTTCTCCCTCTCCCTCCTATGTGGAGGTAGCTCCAGCTTGACTCTTACTCTTGTTTCACATAATTTATGTCCCTGTTGAGGAGTGCACGTGCCACAAAGTGAGCAAATCCCACAGCAGCTTCTTAAACAACTCAGTGGAGGGGACAATGTTTTCCATTTATTGGTGGCTATAAAATTTTATGGCTTGGAACTTTCTGGTTTTGTTCCACAGGAAGTGAAAGGAAGCCTTTTTTTATTATTATTATTATTTATTACTGTTATTATTGGTTTTGCCAATCTGCAGTCACTAATGGAACAGCTCAGAAAGGCATGTGCCTGGCTCCATCCCTCTGCAGGGAGCTGGACACCAGGGAAGGAAAGGTCAAAAGGGGAAGGAAGAGAAGAAATTTTCCTCCCTTGAACATCTGCAAGTCAGTTGCTTTGTTATGCCAAACTCCCAGGGCATGTAGGACCAAATTTGACTTGGTGTGTCAGCACCTAGAGAAGATGTAGGTCCAGATTTAGCTTTTTTGGGTCAGTGTGTGTGTGTGCCTGAGACTTAAGGAGGGAGGATGTTGCTATGCAGTGCACAAAGAGCATCTTGAGAGGTTGAAGCACTCCCCAACCTGCCATAGTCTTTCTCACAAGCTTCCCAACCCACCCAGACTGCCAGATCCACACAGCAGACAGCAGACAAGGTACCCTCTACCTACACCCAAGGCTGGACTTGCTAACTAGACTTACTTGCTGGCTCAAGGGGCATGGAGCTGCCTGTGGAGGCTTGGGGGCTAGAGTAGAGCTGGTTGTGCCTTCAGGACTGAGGACAAGGGGACAACATCAGTGCAGACTCAGAAAATATGTGTCTGTAAGTCTGAAGTGACATATAACATCTGCAACTCGAGCAGGTTGCTCACAGCCCCAAGGTCCAACCTGACCTGGGATGGTTCCAGGGATGGGACATCTCCCACCTCTCTGGGCACCCTGGGCCAGGGTCTCACCATCCTCACAGTGAACAATTTCTTCTTTAGATCTAGGAAAAAGTTATCAAACTCCAAGGGTAATTAACATGAAGCCATTTATTTGGAAGGATGCTTGCAGTGCCTGGTTGTGGACACAAGGATATGTCTTTTCTCCTGGAAAACAATCTAAGGGGCAACCCTGGAGGTCATATGAGTGCCACCAGAGTGCAAAACTTTCCCCACCCTCCCTCCACCCCTTTCTTCTCCCCCTTGGGCAGCCAGAAAGAAGGGCAGCCAGTTTCTCCTGGGAAGGGGAGAATGTGGCTTCAGAATTTCGTCATGTTCAGCCTTGAGGTCCCACCATGCCACCAGGATGTTCCCAGTGCCTGGTTGTGGACACAGGGATATCTCTTTTCTCCTGGAAAACAAGCTCAGGGGCAAACCTGGAAGACACAATCATGCAGGTACAACCAGGTCTACTCTAGACCCCAGGCCCACATGGGCAGCTCCAAGCCCTTTGAGTCAGCAAGTAAGTCTAATTAGGAGGTCCAGCCTTAGGTGCAGGCAGAGGATGCCTGGTCTGCTTGCATGGATCTGGCAGGTCTGGGTGGATTGGGCAGCTTGTGGCTAAGACCATGGCAGGTTGGGGAGTGCCTCACCATGGGAGTGCCACCAGAGTGCAAAACCTTCCCCAGTCACCTTCCCCCCATCCCTTTCTCCTCCTTCTTGGGCAGCCAGAAGAGAACCAATTTCTCCTGGGAAAGGGTGACCGTGGCTATACACTTTTACCACAATAACCCACAAGGTCCCACCATGCCACCACCTCTACCCAGACCCCTCCTTGCCTTAGCTACGTGGTCCCCTTCCAAGCAGGGCCCCTTCCATACCCACCCCCACCCCCACCCCCCCCCCCCAGCCTCTCGCAAGCTGCAGGAGGGAGGTTTCCTGCTTGCAATAGGTTCTCCGTTAATCCTCCCCACCCTCCTTCAATACCTGTGCTGGTCCAGGCGCCTGAGAGGATTTGGAGAGGCAGGAGAGAAATATAATTAGCTGAGATGTTGCCCTCGGAGTTGGAGATGAGGAGCAGCTGGTTGAAGGGCAGCGGTCAGCAGAAGGAGCGCTGAGGAGTCAATTTAACACGGCTTACGGTGCCGTTCCGGCTGATTAGGGATTTGATGAGGGAAGAGGTTTGATTTGGGGAGCCAGAGTGACAGAAGCCTTACGGTCAGTTGAGATCTTGTTTGAAGAGGGCAAGAGGATCTGGACTGGGGATGATAGATAGGGAAAGTGAGGGACAAATTGGTGTGGTTTCTCCTGTCCTTCTTGTTGTCTCTGCAGCTTCCTGACCGAATCAGAGCAGGGTTGGTCAAGAGCTGGGAAAGGCAGGCAGGAGGGGTGCAAGGAGCTCAAGGGAGGGAGAGAGGGTGAAAGGAGCAGCAATAAAGAACAAGAGGAAGGAGGAATAACAAGCAGAGAGGGAGTCTAAGTGGCATCTTCCTTTGGAGGATATCTTAGCTTCATAGAATGACAGAATCGTGGTAAGGGCTGGAAGGGACCTCTGGAGATCATCTTTCCCAACCCCAATGTCAGAGGAGGTTGCACAGGTTGACATCCAGGTGGGTTTGGAATGTCTCTCAGACTCCTCTCTGGGCAGCCTGGGCCAGGGCTCTACCACCCTCAAAGGAAAGAAGCTCCTCTTTCTGTTCAGATGGAACTGCCTCTGCTGCAGTCTGTGCCTGTTCCCTCTTGTCCTGTCCCTGGCCACCACTGACCAAAGCCTGGCCACAGCCTCCTGCCACCCACCCAGGAAGCATTGAGCAGCATTGAGATCTCTCCTCAGTCATGCCAGCAACATCTGGCTGTGGGACCTCTGCCCATCACCTCTGCTTCAGCCCTGCAGTCCTCTGTTCACCAAGAGAAGGGAGGAGGAAAAGGAGACCCTGTGAACTTCCACTTGGTCCTTCCTGTGGTTTGCAAGCAGATTCATCCCCCTAAGGCCAGCAGCTGCCTAATTACACCCCTTTTGGGTGCCTGTTGTTGCTGAGGTGGTCATGTCCTCCTCAGCCCCATGCTCAGATGATTAAATCCTCTACCTGGAGGAAGTCTTGAGAAGCTCTGATGCATAATGAAGGTACAACCACAAAGAGGTGAGCAATAACAGAGATTAGCATAACAGTGAGCCAGTCTCCAGGGGAAATGGCCTAGCCAGGTTGCCCAGGTGGATATCAAAGCCACTGCAGAAAAGGACAGTAACGATCTCTTTCACTCCTGTCCCCATCCCAAATCCAGTCCGGGAAGGTATTTCAGGGAAGCATCAATGCACATAGCTTGCATCTGCTGTTGGCTGCTCCTGGAGATGGGCAGAAGGAGACCTGGTTAGATGTTGCACTGGCAGGGCTGTATGCTAGATGTTCACCTTAGAGTGTTGAGCTTCCACCCTAAAAACTCTCCCCCTCTACAGGCTGACCCAGGGAAGGGAGAGTTAAGCTGAAGCCATGTCTTCACTTTGGTGATGGAGAGGTTTTAGACCACCCAGAACTTTATGTGAGTCTCTTGGCTTTGTCTGGGGGCTCCTGGTGAAGACAGTCACACCTTGCCTGCATTGTACCATGGAGATGAAGTGACTTTTCCAGCTTCCCAACCAGATTTGAGTGCCAAACCCAATCTCCTGTAGCCCCAGTGTGGGACAAGCCTTTCTCCATTAGCAGGTCACCACCCACCAGCAATCAGGTTTAGGCAGAGAGCTTTGACCAAGAACAGCTTGTAAGTCACCCACATGAGGATGAGGATGGTCAGGGATGGAGACCATATGGAGAACACTACACACAGCCTCCAACACCCTCCCAAAGCAGAAGCAAACTCCTTGCAGCCATCAGTGGCATAATCCTCCCTCCCCTAGCACCCAAGGGTGTTCAAAATGAAGCCAGAGAAGGTTCAGCATGGAAGCCAGGAGGAGAACAATGCCTTCAAGAAAGAAAGAAATGCAATCTCCAGCCAGAAACCAAAGCAAGGAAATATTCTGGGTTCCTAAACCAAATGAAAAGGAAAATGCAACCCATCCTCCTCCTCCCTTCTTATCTTTGTGAGGCTCTGGTTGGCTTTCAGGCTCTCTTTGACAATCCAGAAAGAAATTAACACCAGGAGATGTAAACAATTATTGTCAGGGGCAATCAAAGCATTTCGAATCAAGGTGGGGTTGTTTGGGGTTTTTTTGTGTGTGTGTCAACAGAAAAGAAATGGGTTTGTGTTTGCCATGAAAATTCCACACCAAATATTGGCCTTTTTCTTGCCTTTTTTTCCCCCTGCAAAGCTAAGAATCTCATTTTTCTATCAGCTCTGAAGATCCTTTTCATCTGTCATCATATCTCAGAATGAGAAGAATTACTCTCAGTAGGGAGTTGGTTCTTCCCTTCCCTTTCAGCTCCAAAATAGAGAGCACTCTTCTTTTTATTTTATATATATATATATTTTTTACTAATTTGAAATGAGCTTAATACCAAGCACTGAAAATCCCTCATCAGAACAGGAAGATCAAATCTTTCCCACCACTCCTTGTCAAGCAGGGAGCTCTTCACCTGCTAACTGGTGGCCTCCCAGCTTCCAAACACATCTTCAATGTCATGAAATAATCATAGTAACCCAGAAGATACAACACCAGGAATCATGGAGCAGTGCTTCAAACTCCGCCACCTCCACCTCAGATGGCTGCAAGCTGCTGGGATTGATTGATTGGATTAATTAGGGAGGTAGGTTTCTAACAACCTTCCACTGCATCTTCTAGAGGCTCCATCCAAAACCCACTTAAGCCAACCTAATAAAATCTTTTGCCTACAAAAAGCCTTCAGATAAATCCATGGGCATCTGCCAAGGGTTAATTTCTACTTCAGCTCCTGCTGGGTTTGCTCCACCATGGTCCCTGGTGGTTTTCACTGGAGTCATTCCAGATGATCCAAATTGAAGGCTAACTGCAGCCAGCTCCTGGAACATGCACCTTGGCTGTGCAGAGGAGATGTTTGCAAAGACAACCTCCCTCAGACATCACCTCTTTCTTGGAGTTATCTCCTCTTGCTCCCCAGGAAAGCCTTGGAAATTTCTTTTGGGGGTAAATAAGAGGGAAGGGAGGTGAGCTCAAAGCAGCACAGGTCCCCTCAAAGATGCTGCAACTATTTGCATCAAACAGGAGCAGAGTGGTTGGGTTGGCACAAAGAATCATCTCCTCATCCTGGGTGGGCTGGCATCCCTCCAGAGCTGTGATCTCATTCCTCCCACCTTCCCAGAAGTGCCCTATCTGATGTCCCAAGTCAGGAGTGTTTGCTGCTTCCATCCCTTCCCCAGCCAGGTTCCATGAAGGCAAACATCTCTTTTGCCATCAGCCAAGGCTCTTCCCTGAAATTCAGAGCTTAAAGGGGTTGGTGGTTGCAACCAAACCTCCTGCTCCAGTTGCAGATGTCCCTGCTGACTGCAGGGGGGTTAGACTGACCTCTGCAGGTCCCTCCCAACCCAACCCATCCTATGGTTCTGTGATACTCAAGTGTAGTGAGCAGTGAGAGCACCTGGCATGGATGGAGTTGGACTTGATGATCCTTGGAGCTCCTTTCCAACTCAGGACATGCTGTGACCTTATGGTGTTGGTGTGGTATGTGTGAGGCATCTCCAGCTCATCCTCCAGCACCCTTCAACATCTCCAACCTTCCCAGGCAGCATGGAGGGACCAGGCCCAGCTGGAGAAAGAGGATGGGAGATGCTGGTCCCTTTTGGGGACACAGGTTCTTCAGGTCAGAGCAGGTCCATCTTCAGGTGCTGCTGAGGATGGCCACTATGGCTGGAGCCATGCAGATATCCACCCTTCCAAGCCAGCACACCATCATTTTAGATCTCCACTGGCAGCATGTGGTGATTTGGGAAGGAATTAGGGGCTCTTTATCTTATGGAGGGACCACACATAGTTGCAGAAGGAGGATGGGGGATGCAGGCTGCTTTTGGACACAGGTTCTTCAGGTCAGGGCAGGTCCTGGGTTTGGGGAGGGAAAAGACAGTCTCTGTTTTGTGTTTATTTCTTGGCAGGGAATGAGGAGAAACCTCCTTAGTCCTATACAATGGGGACAGGAGCCACAGCTTGGGAAGCTAATTGCCTCCAATCCCTAAGAAACCTTTAATAGATCTCTCTGCCAACTTGGAGGCCTTGTCCAATCTTGACAAATTGTAGTGGAACAAATCCTGTTTGGGTGTAATGCAGCGATTCCAGGGAAGATGAAGTCCAGGGAGGTGGCAGCAGCTGCTTAATGTGTTTTGGCTGGAGGTGCTCGGTGACAGCAACGGCAGAGATGAAGCACAGTGCTGGAGAAATGTCCCCCCTTGTGTGGGGAGGGACAGGTGAGGACCCCAGCCTGGATGCTGGCAGGATGGAAGGAGATTCCTTGGGGCCGTTCCTCCCCACCAGCTGGTGCATGCAGGGAACATTGGCTTCATTCCCAAGGAGATGGGAGGTCTCCTCCTCTCACCAGGGGGGAACGTGCTGGTGGACATTCCTTCTTTGACACGTCTCTTAAGGACTTCATACCACCCTCCCTCCACCCTGGGCCATCCCAGGATCTATTTTTAAACCAAACCATCCCAAGGAGACACTCCAGGGTGGGGAGAGGCATTGCCATCAGCTGTTGATCATCTGTTTGTCCAAGGAGCCAAAAAAGCATCCATCAGATGGCAAAGTTGACCTCTCCAAGTGGACCAAGGCCCTTGGTGGCAGGACCTAGTCCTACCAGAACTGAAGGACATCAGAAATCTCCTGCTAAGTTCAGTCTTCTTTCCAAAAGGCATGGGTATAGAGGGGAGAGGAAAGAAATTTGGCATTACCATAGGTACAAGAATTGCCTCTAAAGCTGGAAATGGACTTATTCTGACAATTAAAAGAGAAGATAAGATGGCAGAGAAGTGAAGATTTTAGTTTGAAGGCAGCCACAAAATTACCTTCTGCAGCCAGGTATAACCTATTTGTCAGGAGATAAATGTGAGTTCCTCATCTCAGAGCACAGAAAAGAAAATCCCAAAATATACCACATCAGGAAATTGGGGAGGAATAAGCTGGTTTACTAAATCTAGGGCTGCAAATATATCAGCTGAGTGATAGTGCTGCTGTTAGGCTGGGCCACAGCTTCAAACATCCCAGCCTGCTGCAGCCTCAAATCAAGATCTCGGCTTAGGTATGGGTAGAAAAGATGTGCCTAGGGAGAGAGAGATGTGTGGAGAGGTGTGGGGCTGTGTGGGCACTGAAGAGAATAGATTGTTCTAGAAATGAGATTCAATATCAATCAGAAATCATTTCTTGTAAGTACAATGATTCTCAGATAAATGGTGTCAATTAGCTATCATATATTAGAATATATATATTAGATATCATAAGATAGAATAGAGATAAATATAGATATAAATAGATATAAATAGATAAATATAAATTAGAACCAATTTATTATAAGTGCAATAATTATAATGTAAAGAATGTAAATGATCTATAAAATATTACAACATATAATATTTTCATTTACATCTTCACACAGAATATGTATTCTCCTGTATGATATATATTCCTATACATGATATATCCATATATATTTATATATATTCGAGATATATTCACATATATCATATGTATGCACATATATCTCATAGATATTTATATATATGAGATATATATTCATATATATGTTCATAGATGAGATATATGCACATATAGAATATATATTCACACACATAGAATATATATTCATATGTATACTCATAATATATATTCACACATATAGAATATATATTCTTATGTATACTCATATATGAGATATTTTCACATATATCTCATATATATTCATATGCATATTCATATATATGATATATTCCCATATATCTAATGTATATTCATATAAATTCATATATATGAGATATATTCACATACATAATATATAGCCACACATATAGAATATATATTGCTATGTATACTCACGTATGAGATGTATTCACCTATATCTTGTATATATTCATAGATATATTCATATATATGAGCTATATTCACAGATATTTCATGTATATTCATTTGTATGTTCATGTCTATGAGATATATTCACATATATTTCCTATGTATTCAGATGTATCTTCATATGTATGAGATATATTCACATATATATATAGATTTTAATGCCAAGAACACTCCTAAGACTATTTCTGAAGCCATCCAGGCTTGGATTCTTTTCTGCCCATTGAAACCTCCTGGAAATGATGAAAAGCAAACTGAATTTTTCTGCCTTGCCTGGAATTGTGCCACCATTGCATGCAAATACCAGGATGGAAATCAATACATTTGGGGTTTCTTCTTCCCCCCAATTGCTGTTGAATTGGCTTTTCCCAACTGGAATCTCCCATCCAGAATCATCAAGTGTTTTGGCTTGGAAGGGACCTTTAAAGGTCTGAAGATGTTCAACAAAAGCCTCATGAAGATGATAACAAAAATCAATATTTCTTCAGGTGTTTAATCCTGGGGTTTTGGTTGTTTTTCACAAGGGGAAACAAGAAGAGGAACAGGGCAAGTGCAGAGTGATTTGTCTCTGGTGAAATCATCTCAGCTGCCTTCAGTGTGTGGGCTACAGATCATCAAAGCTGTAGATTGCTCTGATCTCACAGGTTTTAGGGACACCAAGGCAAGTTTCTGCTGAGAAGTCAGAGTTTTGACTATTACGAATGCAATGACTTTTTTTCAAGGAATATTCTGCCTAGAGCTAAAATTTCTACCAATTCTGAACACTTTTAGAATCTCAGAACTCTCAGGGTTCGAAGGGAGCTTCAGGATCATCCAGTCCCAACCCCCTGCCTGCCAGGGACACCTCCCACCAGAGCAGGTTGCCCACAGCCCCAGCCAGCCTGGCCTTCACAGCCTCTCTGGGCAACCTGTGCCAGTGTCTCCCCACCCTCACAGGGAAGAACTTCCTCCTCACATCCAATCTAAATCTCCCCTCCTCTAGTTTGCATCCATTCCCTCTAATCCTATCCCTACCTGACCTCCTGAACAGTTCCTCCCCAGCTTTCCTGTATCCCCTTCAGATCCTGGAAGGTCTCCTGGGAGCCTTCTCTTCTCCAGCCTTATTTATGGATAATATATGGAGCTAGATGATCTTGAAGGTCCCTTCCAACCCAAACCATTCTATGATTCTATGATTCCATGATCATGAGTCCCTACTGGCAGACCTGGAGGGAAATATGGCAGTCCTGCTGTCCCTCTTCTGAGCAGGCAGCACCAGATCAAGACTGAGGAGACAGCTGACTTAGTGTGCAGTGATGGACCTGCAAAAGCTAAGAAACCTTCACCACACTGCAAAGAAGCCCAGAAGCCCAGCATGACCTGGTCCATCTCCATCTCTGGGTGTTGCTCCAAGTCCATAAATCTCCTCTTCTCCATGGATTTGTCTAGCAGTCAGGGCAGAGGGATTAGGGAGATGGACTTTTTTTCCAAGCCCTAGCTCTTTCTGATGAGCTGCAGTATTGCCCTTCATACTCCTCCAGTCTCAATAAACCTGGCTAATTAGCATCCTGACCACTCAATTAATTAGGCAGCACGCTTAATTATGACAAACTACATTATCCGCTGATAGCCCCAGAGTCCAATGGACATTAGCGTCAGGTTATGTTCAGTAACAATTTGATTTGAGAGGGAGTTTATTGACCAGAAAAGACATATGATGAGATTAAAATCAGCACTAGAACTAGCTCAGTGCTGTTGGGCTTCTCAGAGCTAGGGCCTTGGATTGTGAAGGCATCCAGGATGTGGCCAAATTAGTCTCTTCGTTCTCATTAAGGAGCCACCGCTTCGAGGGGAAGCTATTGGCAGAGTGAGAGGGGAGAGGCAGCCAAGTTGCAAGAGGCTCTCAAAAGAAGATACAGGACAGTGGGTTTGCTTTGGTTTCTTCTTTCTCTTGGTCATGACCCTGCTCAGATAAAGGAGAAACCTCCCCAAGTGCAGTGCAATAAGGCTTGGCCATATGGAAATGGACTCCTCACTCCAAGAAGGACATTGGGGTGTTGGAGCATGTCCAAAGAAGGGGATAACGGAGCTGGGGAAGGGTCTAGAGCACAAGGGTTGTGAGGAGCAGCTGAGGGAAGTGGGGTTGGTTAGCCTGGAGAAGAGGAGGCTCAGGGGAGACCTTCTCACTCCCTGTAACTACCTGAAGGGAGGTTGGAACCAGGTAGGGGTTGGTTTCTTCTCCCAAGTATCAAGCCATAGGATAAGAGGAAATGGAGGGGAGGTTTAGGTTGAACATTAGGAACAATTGCTTCACCAAAAGGGTTGTCAGGCCCTGGAGCCCAACCATTAACTCAACACTGCCAGGTCACCACTAAACCACGTCCCTCAGCACCACATCTCCATGACTTTTCAATCCCTCCAGGGATGGTGACTCCACCACTGTCCCTGGGGCAGCCTGTGCCAGGGTTTGACAACCCATTTGAGGAGCAAAGGCTCTTTGGATGCTGGGAAACTCTATCCTTTAAGATACTGAATTTCTTTGGTGTTGAACAATAACTCTGCATGTCTAGGTTTGGCTCCAGGATAATTCTAACACCTCTGTAATTTATTTTTGCCATCATGACTCATCTGCTCTGTCAACCTGAACTGTGTTTTAGGACTGCTGCCACAGTCCTGTGAGAGAAGGTGGTGGTGATCCCTGGGGCTGGGAATGGGCTTGGTCCCATTGAGGAAAATAAAGGGCACCCATAATTGTCTCCAAACTAAGGGCAAGGCTGGCTTCAGTCCTACCAGGATCAACAAAGAGACCAACACTTTAGAGAGAGGGAGATCTTCTTCTTCATAAAGGACTGTATCCTTCAGCCTTCACTGAAGGAGAATCTTTCAGTTATAAAGAGTAATGGAGAAGAGGAGAAATAATCATTAATCCTAAAAAAAAGCCTCTTCAAATACAGCACATGCCCAGCTCTGAAGGGAGCTTCAGCAGTCCACAGGGTCCAGACCTACCTTCTTCTATCAAGATCAATGAGGGCAAAGCAGAAAATAATTAAGACTCAACACTGTTCTAAATGATTATCCCATTTTGGGCTAATGAACAGGTTTGCTGTTAAGTCCTGTAGAACACCACTGGCTCCCACAGGACAAGGGCTGTGATTTGTGTCTGGCCATATTCTGCACATGGGGTGGGGTACTTAGGGACATGATAGGTGATAAGTGGACAGGTGGGCTTGGAGATCTTGGAGATCTCTTCCAAGCTTCATAATTCTGTGATTCTCTGAAGGCACATCTCTGTTTCTAAAGCAGACCTCAGCTGCTGCCTCTCCTACCAGGTGTGTATCTGTATGTTCTTCATGCAAGGTCTGCACTACCTTTACTTTCATCTGGCTCATGGTCTTCAACCTCTGCTGACCCCCTAGGGCTTAGCACAGCCTGACCCCAGGTCTGGCACCTCACAGCCCTGGAGTATGCCTCAGCACAACAGCATCCCACACAGGCAGGGATTCAGCACAGCATCCAGGTGGGACTGCAGCCAGAGGTAGATCCACACCCTGGTGTAACATCACATCCTGAGGACTTGGCCTGTGCTCTACCAAAGAGATACTCCATGCCCTTGCTTAGGTGTGGCCTTCCTAAGCTGCTCTCTAACTCTCCTGTGAGGACAGGCTGAGAGAGCTGGGGTTGTTCAGCCTGGAGAAGGCTGTAAGGAGCCTTCCAGTACTTAAAGAGAACCTACAAGAAAGCTGGAGAGGGACTTTTTACAAGGCCATGTAATGACAGGACAAGAGGTGATGGCTTTAAACTAAAAAGAGGAGATTTAGATTAGATGGAAGGAAGAAGTTCTTCACTGTGAGGGTGCTGAGACACTGGAACAGGCTGCCATGAGAAGTTATGGATGCTCCATGCCTGGAAGAGTTCAAGGTTAGGTTGGATGGGGTTTGGAGCAACTTGATCTGGTGGAAGGTGTCCCTGCTCATGGCAGGGAGGTTGGAACTGGATGATCTTTAGGGTTCCTTCCATCCCAAACCATTCTATGATTCTGATTCCATCCCACATCACATGACTTGCATGGTCTCAGGCATGAGAAAACCAGGCCCTTCAGATGGTAGTGCAGCCCTCACCTGGGCTACTAGATCAGTCAAGTGTTTGACACATGCAGCCTTCATGGTTCCAGTGTGGCTTCCAAGTAGTGTCCCAACCAGAATTCCCATGGTGGCTCTGCTCATCACAGCTCACCATGAAGAGCTGACCCTGGCCACCTCAAGCCATCCAGGCTTGGCAGAAACAACATTGCAAATGTTTACCTTGGATAGAGAGGACATTTGATCTGTGCCCAGTACTTTCAGGAGCTGTCAGAACCATGGAGACCACACAACAAGTCCCAGAACCTCTTATTCCCAGGAAACAGAGGCAGAACTCAACCACATGGACCCAGGAGCATCACATTTCATTTGCCCACAAGATCCAGCAAGTAAGGAAAGCTGGACCAAACAGAGAAGGGCTTCAGCTCCATGAAATAGAAGGAGATGGATGCACAGAGCTATGCACATGAGAAAATCCAAGACCTTCCTTTCTCTCAACAGCTAATTAGCAGAAATGAAGCCCAGGAGAAAATAATCAACTCAGGGGCAATCCCTCAGTGAGGAGGAGACACAAATCAGGGGAGAGGACAAGGAAAAGTTGCTCTTCTCACCAGGAAGACATGAGTTGGTCTACACATAGCTATGGATTTTGTCACTCACCAGTGTCCCAGACAGCAGAGTCTGGGGAGAAGTTTTCTCCTGAAAAACCTCTTATAGCCAAAAAAATGATGGACTTTTAATGATACTGAAGCATTTCTCAGATCCATTTCAGTTCCATTGAATTTTTGGTGCTGAAGTTCCCATCCTCATGCCAAGAAATTCAAAAGAGAATGAAATGCATGAGGAGAGACATTGTCATCTTGCAGCTGGGAACAGCTATCCAAATCCCTCTTGAAAGGAAGGCAGAACTTGCAGCCAACTTGGAGCACTCCTAATTGCAACAAAATATTGCATCTTCCTCACAACCAAACATCTCCACTGGCCAAAGCCAGTTTGGTTCCCCCACCCCCACCCCCCAGTAGTCATTCTGCTTAAGTACATCAGGAAATATTCATTTCCATTCCAATCCAATTGCAAAGATACTGATGAACCTGATGGGTTTATATCTGCCTTGCTTGAAGAACACACCCAAATTCTCTGCCTGTCCCCAAAGCCTAGCAGACCCAGGTACAAGCCAGCACCCTAGAACAACCTCTTGGCTCCCAAGCTGCAGTTCCAGGTAAGGTTGAGCAGCCAAAGCAAGGAGATCAACACCAGAAAGTCCTGCCAGGAGCTTGAGCCCTCAGGGGTTTCATGGCTTTTGGAGCTCCAAGGGTCCCCATGCCACCACTATGTGCCTCCTGCCACCTTGCCAGCAGGAGCTCCTGCTGCTTGAGGCTCAGTCCTGCCCTCTCCTGTGTTCTGTTCACCCCTTGGAGCTGGCAGAGAGGCTTTCACCCTAGGGAAGGGGAGTTTGCACCCTCAGCACCAGCCACTTTGCACCCATGGCTGTGGGGGAGAGGAGGTTTGGTCTCTTTGGTGTTGCCTGGGATGAGCTTGGCTGTCCTGCAGGTCATAGATTGTCTCCTCTGCAAGGACCAGTGCTGGTCCTTAGAGCATCAGTGTGAAACCCTGAAGAGCAACTATCTGAGGGTAGGTTTAGACTAGGTATAAGGAAGAAGTTGTTTCCACTGAGGGTGGTGAGAGCCTGTCACAGGTCACACGGAGAGGTGGGAGATGTCCCAATCCTGGAACCATCCCAGCTCAGGTTGTCTGGGGCTCTGAGCAACCTGCTCTAGTTGGAGATGTCCCTGCTGACTGCAGAGGGGTTGGATTAGATGACCTTTAGAGGTCCCTTCCCACCCAAACCACTCTCTGATTCTGTGTTTTCCCTTCTGGGTTTCTGCTCTCCCTGCAGCTCCATCTCCCACTGTTGAACCCTCAGATCTGGGTAAGCTGGTTGCATCATTCCCATGAGCACCATGTCCCAGCATTCATCTTCATCCCATCCCCAATTTCAGCTGATTGACTTCAACCCCTCCTCAATCCCTTGTCCTCACATGGTGCTGGATCTGGCATGACTTCCAAAAGAGGTTTGGGCCAACAGCTTCAAATCTGGGATGGACTCTTTCCCAGTTCCCTTCTCCTGAGCAAAAAAGATATACTGCTGGCTGCTCCCTACTCACAGATAACCAGATCATGCCATGGTTTATTTTCCCCTCAAGCACAGCTCCTCGTTCTGGCACTGAGTTCAGCCACAGACAGAGCTTTCCCATGGACTTTAGGGTTGGATCACACCAGGAGAATATGGCTTGTTGGGGTTTTTATTCACAGAGATGCTCTGAACTTAGAGCTTTTCAGAGGTTTGTTTCCTGAGATCCCTCTTGCCTGCAGAGAAGGACACAGAAGGAGGGACCATCATCTGGTGGGAGATGGCCCATCCCTGGAAACATCCAAGGTTAGATTGGATGGGGCTCTGAGTGACTTAAGGTAGTTGAAGATGTCCCTGCTCACTGCAGGAGGGTTGGCCTAGATGACCTCTGAAGGTCCCTTCCAGCTCCTAACATCCTATGATTCTAGAATCTGACCAAGACTAGGTTGAGTCAGTGTCAAGTGTGTGATGCAGCACACTCAGGCCTCATCTTCTGGATGGTTTGGGTGGAAAGGTGTGAACAGGAGAAGGAGTCACGGATTTCTCCCCAGCCACATCTCCCCAGCACCTGTCCCCAATAATCCCATCCTCCTGCCTTACCTAAGGTGTTCAACCAAAGTGCTGTTGATTACCTGGAAACTAGAGGGACTTGGGCAACCTAGGAAACTGGGAGGGAAGAGATCTCCTTTGGATTTGCAAGGACCAGATGATGAAAGAGCATCTCTTCGAGGTGTTTCCATCACACACATCATTCAATGCAGTCATCTCCCTGCCTGGGATTCCTGGAGGGCAGCTCCCATGAAGAGCACAGACCATGGTCCCTCTAGAAAGGAGATCCACCATGCAAAGAGAGTGGTGCCTGCAGGAGAAGCAGCCTTCACCATCTGCTTCATCCAAGGGCAGAGCCTGATGGTGAGCACAGGGGAAAAAGACCCAACAGGCAAGGTAGAAACTCATGCTAGAAGGTGAAAACCAGGCACATGAGTTTGCAGAGGAGACAACATGCCAGGGAGGAGAAATTTGGGAACTGATAGAAAAGGGAAGAGAGAGGAAAGGGCGTAAACCAGAGGCAGTGAAGCCCATTCTGCAGAGGCACAAGAAGCAAATAATTTGCTCCAGTGACCATTTGGGAGGGGAGAGAAGTCTATGACATAGTCCTCTGCCTCCCTCCCTCTCTCCCAGACAATCAAGTGAATTAAGTTTGCAGAGTTTCATAGGAGGCATCAGGCAGTCAGCTCCAATTACTCACCCTCTGCATCATAATTACTGCAAATGGTCCATTAAAGGGAAATTATCATCAATAGGATATTATCAGACAGCCAGTAAATGAATAAAGGAAAGTGCTTATTCTTCCATTGTCCTGTTAATAGAGACGTCTTTCAAATGGATAACCTGAAGGATGCCACCTCCCTGGGGACCCTGGGCCAGCAGGATCAGGAGGGGAACCCTGGCTGATGACACACCTACAGCACCCAGCTTTTGGATTGGAGGTGCAATTGGAGGTGTGCACCTTCATCTGATTGTCCAAGCAGGGAATGAGGACAATAGACCAAGAGTCTATTGGGTAAAGTTTCATCTGGGTTCATCTCCACCCCTTCTGCCCAAAGGATTCACTGTCCCCTTCTGCAGATGGTCCTTCAAACTCAGGAGCAACAAAGCTTAAGGGAGAAGAGTCCAACCCAATATGCAAGCCTAGATCATCAGCACAACCTTCTGTTAGGAGATCTTTTCCTCAATGGCTGCACCTCGAGGTGAGGGATTCAGAGCTGCTCATCAGGCAAACTCTTTGGAGCTCATCATGCTGAAGCTAGGCCACCACTGCAGAAGACCATCAGCAAACTGCAGCTTTGGATCAGCAGAGGGGATGGTTTTGTGCACTGTTGGGCTCTGAGGGGCAAATACCTCTAGGAAGCTCAACCTTGTCCTTCACAGCTGGGAACTGATGTTTTGGAGGCAGAGGATTGGGGACAATTGAGCTGGAGCAATGAATCATAGGATGTTTTGGGTTTTAAGTGACCTTTAAAGGTCATCTAGTCCAACTCCTATGAATGACCCATGACCAGGATGGCATGAGGTGTCCTGCAGGAGAAAAATAAGGAGATAGTAGGTGAGATCAGTCTCCTGTGGGTCACCAAGTGACAAATAACAGGCGATGAGACTAGAGGAAATAGCTTCAAGTTGCACCAGGGAAGGTTCAGATTAGATATTAGGAAGGATTTCTTCACCAAGAAGGTTCTCAGGCATTGGCCCAGGCTGCCCAGGGAGGTGGTGACATCACCATCCATGGAAGTGTTAAAAAACCATAGATGTGGCACTTAGGGACATGGCTTAGCAGCATGGTGGTGATAGGTTGGTGGTTGGACTTGATCATAGAATCCTAGAGTGGTCAGAGTTGGAAGGGAGCTTCAAGATCATCTAGTTCCAACCCCCTGCCTGCCAGGGACACCTCCCACTAGAGCAGGTTGCCCACAGCCCCAGCCAGCCTGGCCTTCAAAGCTGCCAGGGATGAAGCTTCCACAACCTGATCTTGGAGGTTTCTTCCAACCTTAATGATTCTGTGTTTCTGCTCCACTAGGGTGACAAGGACCCTATTGTAAGGCCACCAGGAGGTAGTTGGGCTCTGTGCAGGTCAACCATCCCCACTGCCTACTTCTTCACTCTCCACTCTAAGTTCCCCCTATCCTAAGATGATCCAGGAGAGGTAGCCTTCAGAGAAGGGCGATCATCTAGGCAGAGAGAGGACTTAGTGCCTACAGGACCAGGTTTGGTTAAGCATCACCGAGCTGCCTGGGTCTCAAGTGTAGAAAATAAGTCAGTGAAGGGGAGCAAAGCGGATCTGCTGCTATTCATTTCACAGCTGTAGTGGGATTAGTGGAACGAGGGCGCTGGGGTAAGCTGCCCCTTTTATCTCATTCAAACATGTTGCTAATTCAGCAGAGCACCGCAGCCAGGAGCCAGCTCCCAGCCTAATCCACTGTATCATTCTCACCCAGCGTGAAGAAACGAGAATTTTAATCCATTTCCCCCACCCCCCAGCCTCCCTCCCCTTTCCCATCCCCCTTCCCTC